>JAFVLL020037451.1:0-63691 GCA_021397915.2 Tor tambroides | reverse complement strand
AAAGCTTTTTTCAGTGTACATATAATATAGTTAATATAGCAATATCTACAGTATAAATATCTTCTAGACTATATGATAATATGATGACTAAAAAATGCCCACCCAGGATATCTGCCAGCCCACCCTTCTATAGCTGTTAAGAACCGGGCCTGCTTTGAGGTCATAAAGTGAATAAACCAATGAAATCCAGTTATACATAAACAAAAATGGCCTACAAACATACAAATACATAAAAATAAATGAATACATATGGCCTACACATTATCAAGCAGATCAGCAAACAAAAATATACATTTAATTTAAATATATTGTATTTGTTTCATGTATAATTTATTGATTTATAGAATGATTGGTTCATTTGTTGATTGACCTTATCAGGTGTGATGGTTCATTGTGCTGATATAAAAGCTGTTGATATTTGCTGTTTTCGCCTGATAAAAACCATTATTTTTTTGTGAGTGAAAACAACAGTGTGCTGGTCTTTTCCCATTTCAGCTAAGCTGTCTCCTAATCGAGCACCTGTTTAAGTGATTTTTGGATGTGCGCATTCTACTTTGAATTAATCTCAAATATTTAGACATTGATGAGCACTGTTAATGCAGACCAGTCTGAAAATATATATTTTAAAACCTTTAAAACAACACATGTAGTCCTACAGGATTTAAGTGATTTGGCCAATTGTGAATTAGTGAAACAATTAATATACTGCAAGAGAAAAATAATCATATGTCATAACAATCATACATAAAAAGTAATAATGAAAATAATTTTAGTGGGTGTTGATAATTTAATGATCATTATTGTGCTGCCCTCGATATATATGTACTGTATGTAACTTGACAGCCAGGTAAACTCTTCCCTAACATCAAGACTCTGAAGACATAGGCTCCTCATCCAAAGGTTTATTGACATTGTGCAGAAAGGTGAAACTGAAACATACAAAATGCATAATCAACAGATATAATCAAATGAAATTAACTGAAACCCCTTTTTTCCTTTTACTGTCAGAAGTTTATGTATTTAACTTCTTTAAATTTAATGTATGTATATTTAACATGTATTCAATTTTCTAATCACTATTTTATCTGTACTGCATTTATATTAACTTTTAATGGTCTAGGAACAATATAACCATTACCACAACAAAACGTCCATTAACTATAGTGAGGTAGATAGAGAATAATAGGCTTCTAACAACCAGCTCCATAAAATGTAACACTGCCCCCAAATAATGAGCTATAACTATAGATATTGTTAAAAACAGTCAATACTTACCCACAATGCTACAACAGATGCAAGATATATACAAACACCACAGTACAGCTTCAGATACACTAAACATATACTCTCTGTGTCATGCTTGCTCACTTCCTCATTAATGGTCACATGGCATGACTCTTTACTGATATGAAAGAGGTACCACAACCAAATAAAGAAAAGCATAGAGATTAGCTTCAAAAACGAAAACAAGACTTGAAACATTAAATGGTAACAAAACACTCCCCACCTGATGTGCTTACACATCACTCAAAAATGTATGACTATCCATTTACTTTAGAATCTGGGTGAAGTAGAAGCACTATCTCTGTAAAAGGCCTGAGGAAAAGGGTAGAACCTCCTGGTTTGATGACCTTGACCTGACACACCTTCCCGTCTTGGCTAGGGAAAGTCTGTGTTACCAGTCCAAGAGACCATTCATTCCGTGGTACTTGGCTTTTCTTGAGAAGGACAACACTTCCTGGTCTGACATCTGGATGGATGGACTGCCATTTTTTGCATGCCTGTAGGGTTGGTAGGAATTGCTTCCGCCATCTGTCCCAGAATGTGTTGAACTTGCCGCCACTGGCAATTATACAGTCTGCAACTCCAAACTCGCGTGCAGGTGTAATAACAGAGTTTCCCTGTTATGTGAAAAGAACCGCTAGGGCAAATAGGAACGACTCATTAGGATCTGCTGTCATGGGAACAAGGGGCCTGGCATTGATAACGGCTGCTACCTCTGCCATGAAAGTCACATCTACCTCGTAAGCAAGTTTATTTTTCAACTGGAGGAACATAGAATCAAGAATTCTTGTTGAAAGCTCAATCATTCTTTCCTATGCTCCACCACAATGGAAAGCATGTGGAGGATTAAAAGTCCAAGTGCAGCTTTGGTCTGACAGATACATCTTCACAGTTTTGCTGTCAATGTTTGACTGTATCTTTAAGTCCTTACATGCACTGACAAAGTTTGTGCCACAGTCTGAACGGATGTGTTTGACAGGTCCACGCACAGCAAGAAAACGTCTAAGAGCATTGATGAAGCTGGATGTGTCGAGGGATTCTATAACTTCAATATGAACAGCTCTTATGCTCATACATGTAAAAATTACAGCCCACCTCTTGCTGTGAGAAGAACCTCCTCTCGTCCGACTCAAGGAGACACTCCAAGGGCCAAACACGTCCAGTCCAGTGTTGGTAAAGGGAGGGTCTGTTGAGAGACGATCTGCTGGAAGGCTGGCCATTTTTTGGATGCTGAGTGGAGCTCTAAACCATCAGCAAGTTACACACTGATGTATGATGCTGCTCACCCTTTGTTTTCCACCAGCTATCCAAAAACCAGCTGCACGGACAGCTCCTTCAGTAAAGTGATGGCCTTGATGGTGGGTACGCTCATGGTGGTGGCTAATGAGCAAAGTGGCAATGTGATGCTTGCCAGGAATTATCAAAGGAGTCTTCTCACTCTGATTAAGTCTTGATCGGTGGAAACGACCCCCGACCCTCAGAAGACCTTGCGCGTCAATGAATGGATCCAGAGTATGAAGAAGACTATTTGGTGCTTACCCTGCAGTCTGTGTGGGTCCTAACACCCCAGTATAGTGACGGGGACATTATACTGTCAACAAGCACCATCCTTCGGATGAGACGTTAAACCGAGGTCCTGACTCTCTATAATCATTAAAAATCCCAGGATGTCTTTTGAAAAGAGTAGAGGTGAGACCTTGGCATTCTGGCCAAATTTGCTCATTGGTTTCTGAACAACATGGCTTCTTAACCATCCCTGTATACTGATTGGCTTTATCACTCTGTCTTCTTTCCACCAGTAAGCTTAAGCTGGTGTGTGGTGTGCGTTCTGGCGCACTATGGCTGCCGTCGCATCATCCAGGTGGATGCTGCACACTGGTGGTGGATGAGGAAATAAGGAATGAGGAATGTAGAGTGCTTAGAAAAAAGCAGAAAAGTGCTTTATAAATGTAATTAATTATTATTATTATTATTATTATTATTATTACTTGTTGGAATCCTCTCTTGCGTTTGAATACATTTGATCTCTTGACAGTAAACTTCTACTTGTGCCACTCGGATTATGATTGCTGAAGCTTTATTGGATTCCTCCACTGTGAATTCTGCTTTGCAGTAATGCCAGCCCTTGCAAGAACTGTTTTCCTTCTCAGTTGTCTTGAAATGATGAGCTATGTGAATAAGGGCAGTGATGGCAGCTGTTAGTGACTTCCAAGAATAGAATTTGACAAATCGCTGGGAACCAAGCTGCTTGGATAATGCTGTAGTGCTTAAAGTGGACACTAGAGGACCAAATTCTGGGTCTGAACTTGGATAAACAAGGTTGTAAGTGCTCTCAGAGGGCTGAGGGAACAAAATGTGTTGCATGATCTGCTGGGTTTCTGGTCTGTCAGTACATATCGCCACTGATCTGGATTGGAGGACCTTTGGATACACTGTATCCGGTTGCTGACATAAATGTAAAAACGCCTGGTCTTATTACAAATGTACCCGAGAACCACCTTACTGTCATAGTAGTAGGCTATAGCATCAAGCTGAAGGTTCAGTTCTGCAGAAATTAAGTCTGCCAACTCAACGGCAAGCACTGCCGCACAAAGTTCAAGTCTTGGCACTGTGTGCTCAGGATGGGGGGCAAGTTTGGCTTTCCTAATCGAATTATTCCCTGCAGCGTCTGTGATTTTTAGATATGTCACCGCAGCGATGTCTTTGGTTGACGCATCTGAAAAGAGACACAATTCCATTCTGACAGCTGCCGATGGTGAAGTCTCAGTATAGGCCCTGCCCTGCAAACAAGCCTGCACTGGCCCTTTACGGGCCCACTTAGGGCTGCCAGCGCTGGGCCCCTGAGAATTTGCTCATTGGCAAAACGTTGGCCCCTTAGCACTGGCCCTGCATGGGCAGCCCTCACTTAGCCTCCAGGAAGCCTAAGCGCTGTTTTATTGAAAATAATAAAGTTTGAAGTCACCGTTAAGGAGGTAAGCGCTTGCTTTAGTTGGGCTCTTGACTTCTTAACTTTAATGTTTCTCTGGCTGCTATAACTGTGTGTTTCTGAAGTATGTTTGTTATAGCAGAAGTTGTGAGAAGACAAACTGATCAGATGGTGATGGTTACTTATTGATGATTCAGTCATCATGTAGTGTCCTGATTCACTGATCTCAGCCAGAGGCTGATCTCTGAGAACATTATTTAGGTTTAATCATTTCACTTTATAGTAGCCCTAGAATACCACTGCATGAAATTTTGTCCTGCTTTACTTTGAATGTTTTTAAGTTCTTATGCAGAATATGGACAGGATCATGTAGACTCACACAGATATCAAGATTCAGCGTATGAACCTCAACAATGGTGACAATCAATGAAAAGCTTGTTTTGTGATGTTCAGAGTTGATCTAAATATTTTGTTGACTGTCACCATTGTTGAGGTTCATACGCTGAATCTTGATATCTGTGAGTCTACATTATGCCATATTTTTGCATAACATTTTAAAAATGCTCAAAACATTAAAACAGGGCAAAAGTTCATGTAATTGTATTCTAGGGCTACTATAGCATTAAACAACTAAATCTAAATAATGTCCTCAGAGATCAAACTCTTGATGAGATCAGACCACTACGTGATGACTGAATCATCAAATCAGTTTTTCTGCTTGCAACTTTTGCTATACCAAATGTGTTTCAGAAACACACAGTTACAGTAGCCAAAGAAAAACTTAAGAAGTCAAGGGTCAGGAACCCAACTAAAGCAAGTGCTTATCTCCATGGCGGTGACCTCAAACTTTATTATTTTCAATAAA
Organism: Tor tambroides; assembly: GCA_021397915.2. Classification (NCBI taxonomy): domain Eukaryota; kingdom Metazoa; phylum Chordata; class Actinopteri; order Cypriniformes; family Cyprinidae; genus Tor; species Tor tambroides. The sequence goes on along the minus strand of JAFVLL020037451.1, from coordinate 58,616 downwards.
ACAGCGCTTAGGCTTCCTGGAGGCTAAGTGAGGGCTGCCCGTGCAGGGCCAGTGCTAAGGGCCAAACATTTTGCCAATGAGCAAATTCTCAGGGGCCCTGCGCTGGCAGCTCGTAAAGGGCCAGTGCAGGCTTGTTTGCAGGGTGGGGATGTAAAGACTGGACAGCTCTGAAAAGGAAACTCTCCATGAGGTCTAAGCTTCCTCCATTTCTTTTGGCAATGGAGCATCCCAGTCATCATTCACAGAAGTAAGTTCTCTCAGAATAGCCTTGCCTTGGATTGTGACTGTTTGCTACAAACCCAAGAGGATCATAGAGGCTGTTGATAGTGGATAAGACAACTCGCCTCACCTCATTACAGACACTGAAGAGGAAACAGTCAGTATGGAGGTCCCAATTAAGTCCAAGACTATGCTGCATTGGCAGCGTGTCTGCCTCAAAGTCTAGATCTTTCAGATCACTTGCATGGTCTGTGGATGGAAAGGCTTCCATGACCTCTTTGTTGTTTGCTGCGATTTTATGTAGTCTCAGATTTGATTTGGAGAGAACATCTTGAGTTTTTTTTTAGCAAACTGATGGCAGCTGCTACTGTAGGCAGGGACTCTTCAGACCATCATCTACATAGAAGTCGCGCATCACAAAATGCTTGATATCAGGGTTGACATGAAAATCACCAATCTGAACAGACTGATGTAGACAATGTATAGCCACTGCAGGCAAGGGGCTATTACTAAAGACGTGGACCCTCATGCGATAATCCACAATGTCTTTGGAAAGGTCATTGTCTTGGAACCAAAGAAAACGTACACAGCAAAATCCCGTGTCAAATTAACACCGCTCGGTGTCTATATGGGTCCACACTACAGAGTGTTAAAAGTAACACTGAAGTGGTGTCAAATTAACACTGCCGGGTGTTTATATGGGTCCACACTACAGAGTGTTAAAAGTAACACAGTGTAAAAGTAAAACAGTGTTAAAGTTAATGAAGTAATTAATAGATTCATTGAGTGATGATTAACCATTATTGAAGACACCTGATGTTAACAAGCAGAATCACCAAAGAAGAAAATCACGTTTTTAAGTCACCATTATAGTGGTAAGTGTTTACTTTAGTTGGGTTCTTGACCCTTGATTTTTACATTTTATTGGCCTGAATCACTGAACTCATTTAAAGTCTAATATTTGAATTAAATTTCCTTTGTTGATTGTCACCATTGTTGAGATTCATATGCTGGTTCTTGATGTCTGTGTGTCTAAATAGCACTGGAGTTTAAGTATTTATATGCTTTACATAATTCAAAATTAATTCAATATAGCTGTTACAGCAACACTTTCATTGCATGCTGTAGTTTCACAGGGTTGGTTATCGAAAACCTGAACATATAAATAATAAAAAAAAAGCTTTGTGATTCCACAGTGAAAAATTCTGTCTTTCCAATAAATCTTAATCTATAAGCTGTTCTGATGGAATAAAAAAAAAAAAACTTAAAAGGCTTTCTTTTAGGCACACACAGACATCAAGAATCAGCGTATGAATCTCAACAACGGTGACAAACAGCATATTCAGATAAACAGATCAACTCTGAACATCACAAAACAAGCTACTAAAAAGTCACATAAAAACAGCAAAAATAAAAGAAAAAAGACAATTCTGGTTATAATTTATTCATGCCAAAATGCATGATGGGAGCCATGGATGACTTTTGATTGGCTACAACATGCTTTTTTGATGGTCACTGTTGTGATTCTCACGCTGATTCTTGATGTCTGTGTCTAAATTAAAGAACTAAGTTTTTGATCAAAATAAGTTTTAAAAACAGCTGTCTAATTAAACTGAAAACACCAGATCTTCTGTTACTCATAACCAACAAAGAAACTCTAACTCAGTTATTCAAGTGAGTACAGGATGATTATCAAAACGTAATCATCACCACCCAAATACTTTATATTTTTGTTTGTCTGGCTACTATAATTTAGCTATAACAGCCAAACAAAATGCAATACTGAAAAGTCAAGGGTCAAGAGCCCAACTAAAGTAAACACTGACCACTATAATGGTGACACTAAAGCAGTATTTCTTTGAAGTATCTCCTATTGTTAACACTGTGTGTTCAGTAATGGCCAATCATCACTCAATGAATCTCTTAATTACCTAATTGATTTTAACACCGCTTCAATGTTACTTTTAACACTGTAGTAGTGATGCGCAGATGAAGCCTCATGAAGCTTTAAGCTTTTCAGCTAAGTGGTTCACAAAAGGGTTAATTTCTGGAGGCTTCATTTGCTCACAATACCACCTGGTGGCCAAAGAGTGTAAAACCAGCAGATATATTACAGACAGAGTTGGCTAGTCCAGGGGTCAGAAAGTAAAAGTCCTGCCATATTTTTGTTCCATCCATGAACTCAGCAGCTGATTTCACCAGAGGACCCAAGTCATTCCTTTCAAGGCACAAACGATTCTCGAGTCAACTCCCAAGTCCTCAAAGAGTTAAAGTTAATGAGATAATTAAGTGACTAATTAAATGATGATTGTGCATTAGTGATGAACAACTGCTGTTATTGAGAATTACAGAGGATCAGATGTTGATGTTTGATTGGTTAAAATGATACCACCATCATGGAGATCAGTGTTTGCTTTAGTTGCGCTCTTGACCCGTGACTTCTTGAGTTAGAGCTTTCTCTGAAGCAATGCATGTGCTGTTATGAAGCAGAAAGATCAGTACTGTGCAGTGAGCAGCTGTTAGTTTTTATCATGTGTTTAAAGGTTTATGTCCAAACAAACGTTGTTTTTTCGCATTCATAAGTTCAGGTTTTCAATAACCATCCTTGTGAAACTACAGCATGCAATGAAAGTGTTGCTCTAATAGTTATATTGAATGGATTTTAAATCTATGTAATGCATATAAATATTTAAACTCCAGTGCTATTTAGACACACACAGACATCAAGAACCAGCATATGAATCTCAACAATGGTGACAATCAACAAAATGCTTCATGCTGCAATGCATGCTGGGTAACACCATAGTAAAAACTCCCATCATGCACTGCAGCATGAATAATTATTGTCACCATTGTTGAGGATCGTATGATAAGTGTTCATGTCTAAAAGCCTGAGTGATAAAGTTTTTCTTTTTTCCAATATTTAAACATTACGGTGACATTTGTTTAATAGGACTTTTTTGCGGTTCAGTAACAGCTGAATGTCAGTCAATAAACCAAAGAGAGACACCTTCATGATGTTCATTCAAGTGACTTAACCTCTTCAGCTCTGCTCCTCCCATCATGGACCCACCGGTGGAAAATCCAGGGGTCAGAAAGTAAAAGTCCTGCCATATGTTTATTCCACCCATGAACTCAGCAGCTGATTTCACCAGAGGAGGAACCGAGTCATTCCTTTCAAGTCACACAGTCTCGAGTCAAATCTCAAGTCCTCAAAGAGTTAAAGTTAATGAGATGATTAAGTGACTAATTAAATGATGATTGTGCATTAATGATGAACACCTGCTGTTACTGAGAATTACAGAGGATCAGATGTTGATGTTTTATTGGTTAAAATGATGCCACCATCATGGAGATCATTAATGTTTTAGTTGGGCTTCTTGGCTCCTGACCCTGTGTTAGACTTTTCCAGCAATGCATGTAGTGTTGTTATGGTATAGGGTCACACTGTATTGTGCAGATAGTCACCATGAGCTGGTTTGATTATATACAAAATAACTTTTGCTTTCTTGTTTCATTTATGTGTTCAGGTTTTGCATAATCAACTCTGTGAAACTACATTATGCAAACAAAGTGATTCTCTAATAGTTACAGTGAATGAACTTTAACCCTAAGGAATGCATATACAAATTTGAACTTCAGTACTATTTAGACACACACAGAGACATCAAGAACCAGCATATGAATCTCAACAATGGTGACAATCAACAAAATGCTTCATGCTGCAATGCATGCTGGGTAACACCATAGTAAAAACTCCCATCATGCACTGCAGCATGAATAATTATTGTCACCACCGTTGAGGATCATATGATAAGTGTTGATGTCTGAAAGCCTGAGCTGATACTTTTTTTTTTTCAATATTCATTACGGTGGCATTTGTTTAATAGGACTTTTTTTGCAGTTCTGGAATAGCTGAATTTCAGTCAATAAACCAAAGACAGACCACTTCATTTGTTTGTTCATCATGAGCTGTAAGCAGAAATTATAAGATAATCTGCTACTTCAAGGTTTGATTCAGCAATGCACAAATGTTTGCTGTGAAACAATATTGCAATTGCTTAGAAGCAAACTATTTTGAATTGTTTAACGGCTCAAGAGCCCAACTAAAGCAAACACTGACCACAATTATGGTGGCAACGTTTTTTGTTTTTGTTTTTTTCTCCAGCTGATTCCATCCAAGGCTGAAGTCAGTTGTAGTTCTTGTGTTTCTATTTTCTTCAGTGACGCTGCTTGTTAACAGCAGGTGTTCATCACTAATGCTCAATCATCATTTAATTATTCACTTAATTATCTCATTAACTTTAACTCTTTGAGGACTTGGGATTTGACTCAAGACTTGCTTGTGTCTTGAAAGGAATGACTTGGTTCCTCCTCTGGCGAAATCAGCTGCTGAGTTCATGGGTGGAACAAAAATATGGCAGGACTTTGCACCTCTGGCCAAAATCAGCAAAAAAACAAAAAAAACAAAAGCCGCAGAGCTGAAGAGGTTAAAAGCAGAAAGTGTAAACTCATCTGCTAATCACAAGCTTTTAATTCAATGATGTACAAAGGCACAAACGTTTGTTATAAAGCAATATTGCAATTACTTAAAAGCAAACCACTTTCAATTACTAAAAGGGTCAAGAGCCCAACTAAAGCAAACACTGATCTCCATGATGGTAGCATTTTAACCATTAAAACATCAACATCTGATCCTCTGTAATTCTCAATAACAGCAGGTGTTCATCACTAATGCACAATCATCATTTAATTAGTCACTTAATTATCTCATTAACTTTAACTCTTTGAGGACTTGGGATTTGACTTGAGATTTGTTTGTGACTTGAAAGGAATGACTTGGTTCCTCCTCTGGTGAAATCAGCTGCTGAGTTCATGGGTGGAATAAAAATATGGCAGGACTTTTACTTCCTGATCCCTGGACTATCCAACTCTGTCCAAGTATATATCGCTGCAGCCCGGAGACCTCCAAGTGGGAGGAACTTACCTCCAAGTGGGAGGGATTTATGCTGCAAGTAGGTTGGGCAGTTCCAAATGGCAGGGTAGGTCTAGGGTTGGGTTTGGTGTAGTGCATATTAACAAAGCCCAACCCATTTGGAGCTGACCCGCCCATTTGGAGCTGGCTCCGACCTCCGTTTATACCTATCTCACTCTGTCTGTAATATATCTGCTTGTTTTACACTCTTTGGCCACCAGGTTGTATTGTGAGCAAATGAAGCCTCCAGAAATTAACCCTTTTGTGAACCACTTAGCTGAAAAGCTTAAAGCTTCATGAGGCTTCATCTGCCCATCACTACTCTGTAGTGTGGACACATATACACACCTGACAGTATTAATTTGACACAGCTTCGGTGTTACTTTGTTACACTCTGTATGTGGACCCATACAGACACCGAGCGGTGTTAATCTGACACCGGGGATTTTGCTGTGTAGAAAGTTTCTGTCTTCTTCCCTTACCAAAAAACAGTAGAACATCTTTTCTATGTCTGCAGTAAAGGCAATGGCTTCTTTCCTGAAGCGGATTAGTAGTCTCACCAGAGTGTTGTTCAGGTCAGGCCCGGTTAAAAGCACATCATTAAATGATATATCATTGTATTCAGCACTAGAATCAAAAACTACTCTGATAACCCCTTTTCCACCAAGGCAGTTCGAGTGCTGGTTCGGAGCCAGAGCCTATTTTCAAACCGGTTCTTTGTCTTTCGACACCCAAAGCACCAGCTCCGAACCAGGAAAAGCAGTTTGCAAGTAGCACCAAAACATTGCTGGGCTAGAAGGAATAACTGCTTGCATCAGGGGGTGGGGCGGGGTTACCGTGACCAACAAGACGAACAGAAACTTTGGACCGCCATCTATTCGTAAACATTGACACGTGCAAACAAAGAGCGTTCAGTGCACTGGCGTCCAGGTGCGGATTAACAGGTTAAGGAAGACCGACCATTTTAGACTGTAAAGGCGTCTTGTAGACGGCGCTCTTGTATGGTGCCTCGGGAGCTCGAGGCACCATACATGAAGGCTTCACAGCTCCAGCTGGGGAAGCAAAATCATCCCTTTTGCCTGCAAGAGAAGGTCCCTCCTCAGCGGATTGGGCCACAGGGCTGCTGCTGAGAGCTGCACTAGCTCTGGGAACCAGGCCTGAGGAATAAAGGCGATCGGGGAGAAAGCGTACAGGTGAGCACTGGGCTAGTCGTGGGCCAGAGCATCTTGCTGTATTGAGAAGTATGTTGGGCAGTGAGAGTTGTCTTCTGAGGCGAGGAGGTTGACCTCTGCATTTCTGAAGACAGACCAGATTTTCAGAACCGTTTGAGGATGTAGAGTCCATTCCCCTGGAGCTACATTGCCTCTGGACAGCCTGTCTGCACCAAGGTTCAGACCAGAGTTGTAATACTTGGACTCAGGACTTGGACTCGGACTCGGACTGCAATTGTGAATGAATTTGGACTTGGATGGACTCAGGTGGATTTGGACTCGGACTTGGATATTTTGGACGCAGAAATTTTTCAGAGTACAGATGAAACCATGTCATGTGTAATATAAAATAAAAAAGTAACAACATAAAATGAATATAAAAAGACATTAACAAACGTCTCCCACTTAAACTCAATTGATTAAAAACTAGGACTCGACAAGATGGACTCGGACCCAACACTGGTTCAGACTGCCCTGCACATGAACCACTCTTAACGAGAGGAGTTCTTTCTGTGCCCATAGAAGGAGGCGCCGAGCCATTCTGTAAAGAGAGTATGATCTGAGACCAAGGTGGTCTCAGGTCACACTCTCTTTACAGGATGGCTCGGCGCCTCCTTCACAAACTACCACTGTCATGCTGTCTGTCTAAGTTGTGGTGCTCCCTCAAGGATGGCAGGAAGATATTTAGGGCTAGGAAAACTGCCAACATTTCTAAGCACTTGATATGTAGGACCAAGGACCAAGGACCAAGATGGCGGCGCGAACACATCGCGAGGCTCAGCGTCTTACCAGATTTTGGAATATAGTGTTAATTTACCTGGTTATTTCATTTGTGTTCGCGCGATTCAGTTATGCGAACTACAGCTATAGTAAACTGTCACTTTTGGACATCAACAACGTGTGTTCCAACATAGTTTCAGATCATCCTCTGATTTCCTAGGCGCGAACTTCCCGCCGGAGCTACTGAGATCACCGCGGACAAGCGGATCACTCGTACCGACCGGAAGTGCTCGGCGTCGGCGTCGGCGTCGAGACCGTAAACAAAGACGGGGAAAGCGTGGAGGGCTGCGTGCTAAGCTAAGGCTAAACCCACATCGACCAGCTCTGCCCAGCATCTTCCTTGCCAATGTACGGTCGCTGATGAACAAGATGGACGAACTAAAGATCTGGACCCTCACGCAGAAATGGCTTATGGACTGTAATGTTATGTTTTTCACTGAAACATGGCTCTGCAACGATGTCCCAAACAGCGTGGTGCATATGGATGGACGCTCTCTCTTCAGGGCTGACAGAGTAGCAGCAACCTCTGGTAAAAACAAAGGTGGTGGAGTATGCATTTATGTAAACAAATCATGGTGTAAAGACTCTGTCATTGTTGATACCTACTGCTCTGCTGATCTGGAGTTCCTGATTATCAAGTGCAGGCCATTCTATCTACCACGTGAGTTTACTTGCATTATTGCTGCTGCAGTTTGTGTACCTCCGGACGCTAATGCTAACGTGGCTATGAAAGAACTTTGTGCTGCTGTTAGCAAATTACAGACCACCTGGATGGAGCCTTTATTGTCGCTAGACTTCCAATCACTGCACTCTTAGATCTGTTCTCCCTAAATTTCATCAAAATGTCTCCTGCACTAAGGACATAAAACATTGACCACGTTTTTATACTAATGTGAGCGATGCCTACAAAGTCACACCCTCCCCACATGGGTCAGTCTGACCACCTCTCTTTGTTCCTGCTCCCCAAGCATACCCCGTCATCAAACGTGTGAAACCTACAATAAGGACTGTTAAAATTGGCTGGAAGGTGCTGACTCCACTCTTCAACATCAATTCCAGCACACAGACTGGAGTGAGTTTGCTGCCCAGGCCACCACAAACTCTCAGATTAACATTGACACTTACACCAACTCTGTCCTGGAGCACATCAACAGATGTGTGAGCAGAGTGACCACACACAAAAAAATAAAATTTTCCCAATCAGAAGCCCTGGATGAACAGAGAGGTTCGCCCTGCTCAAAAGCAAGAGATGTACCAGGTCTGGAGACCGAGAGGCTTACAGCTCAGCCAGAGCCAACCTGGAGGAAGGGTATCTGCCAGGCCAAACTCACACAGCAGTAAAGGATTGAAGAACACTTCAATTTCTTCAGACCCCCGGCGCATGTAAGGGTAACATACACCCATCACAGATTACAAACCACCTAACTCTGTGGCTCCAGGCTCTGCCTCCCTTCCAGACGGAAGCTCAATCACTTTTATGCCGCTTTGATCGAAAATAATAAGGAGATCTCACTGTGCTGTGCATCAACCCAGTGAACTGCCTCACTCTCTCCACACATCAGATGTTTACTCCACTCTGCGTAAGGTGAATGCTGCGCTGGAAGGCAGCTGGCCCTGACGGAATACCTGGTCGCAGGCTTAAAGCTCAGAGCAGCTAGCTGAGGTCTTCACGACATTTTCAATCTGTCCGGCCCAAACAACTGTCCCCACTATCTTCAAGACCTCCACCATCGTACCAGTACCGAAACACTCCACTGCCTCGGCCCTAACGACTCTGGCCCTGTTGCACTCACCCCCATCATTTCCAAGTGTTTTGAGAAACTGGTTGCATCCCACTTTAAAATCCTGTCTCCCTGCTACACTAGACCTATTCCAATTCTGCCTATCGCCACAATAGGTCAACAGAGGACGCCATCATCTCAACGGCACTTCACTCTGCCCTCACCCACCTGGACAGTCAAAACACACATGTGAGAATGCTGTTCATAGATTTCAGTTCTGCATTTAACACTGTATCCTCTTCCAGCTGATCTCCAAGCTCAGCCAGCTTGGAATCAGCACACCCATCTGCAATTGGATTCTAGATTTTCTGACTAACAGACCTCAGTCTGTTAAGTTAGATAACCTCTCCTCAAAGGAGATCATTGTGGACTTCAGGCGGTCTAGGAGTCATGCACACACACCCATCTACATCAACGGAGCTGTAGTGGAGCGCGTGTCGAGTTTCAAGTTCCTTGGCATCCACATCTCTGATGACCCTCACCTGGTCCCATAACACCTCCACCCTGGTCAAAAAGGCACAGCAGCGCCTTTACTTCTTACGGAGCCCAAGAAAGTTCACCTGAATCCCAGGATCCTTGTGGATTTCACCGCTGTACCATTGAGAGTATACTACGAACTGCATCTTCAGTATGGTACAGCAATTGCTCCGCATCTGACCGCAAAGCACTCCAGCGGGTGGTGAAACTGCTCAACGGATCACCGCACCCAGTTAATCTCCATTGAGAACATTTATCACAAGCGCCAGTCTGGGCAGGGCAAGAAACATCATCAAGGATGCCTCACCCTAACCATGGACTTTTCACCCTCCTTCCATCCGTGTAGCGTGCAGGAGCCTACGTTCCGCACTAGTAGGCTCAGGGCTTCTTCCCGAGGCTGTGACACTTGAACGCCACACCACCAATCTAACCTGCACCTGTTTTATTCTGCACTGGTCACATACTTCATAAACATGTATTTGCACTACTCATATTTTGCACAGACTGCACATTGTTAAAGTTATTACACTATAAACTGTCTAAAGTTGTTACTGTACAAAGCACAGTAAACTATTTCTATAAAATATTGCACTACTGTTATTTTGCATAGAATACATTGTTTAATACTTTTGCACACTCATCCAGCTGTATCTATTACCACTGTTCTCACGTTTCTGCTGTTCATAATGTGTATATATAATGTGTATATATAATTATAATTATAATTATGTGTATATATAATCCTACATTGCTCTGTTCATAATGTAAATACAATCCCTACATTGCATTCCTATTTATATTCTGTATACTCTGCTCTATACTGTACATAGCAATTCCACTGTACATTCTGTAAATCATATCTTCACTTATTCTGCACTTATGTATATAAAATACTATATTCTTGCACTTCTGGTTAGATGCTAACTGCATTTCATTAGCTCTGTACTTGTACTCTGCATAATGACAATAAAGTTGAATCTAATCTAATCTAATCTAATGTAGGCGTTGTTCCGGGGTTGACCAGGAGACTGAGCAACCTCTGGAAAACCTTCAAGGAACATGTCGTTCCGGGTTTGAAGGATGCTGCCAATCACTGAATGGGTCAGGGATCATTCTGTCATGATTCATGCCCACATTTTAACAGAGTCTAAAATCGTTCCTAGAAAGACAGCCTACTGTCTGGGCAAAAAAAAAAAAAAAAAAAAAAAATCAACCCGAGGCACTCTAAGTGGCTGAGCGACAGCGCTCTGTGAGTGACCAATTCCCATTCTGATCTGGCTAGAATCAGCCAATCACCAAAGTAGTTCAATATGTGGATTCCCATCTGTCTCAGAGGGAAAAGAGCTGCATCTATACACTTCGTAAAAGTGCACGGGGCCAGAGACAATACAAACAGAAAGACTGCATTTTGATAGGCCACTCACTCGAACACGAATCTCAAGAACGGTTTGTGATGGGGGGCTATGTGGATGTGAATGTACGCATCTTTCAGATCCACTATTGGAAATCAGTCCTCGGGGCCATCTCTCTTTGGGACGAGGAAGTAGCGTCTGAAAAAGCCTGACTCGCTGCACTATTTCCACAGCACCTTTTGCAAGCAATGTTTGCACTTCCTGTCAGAGAACAAGAGCTTCGTTGGCTGAGACAGAAGTTTGAATAATACCTCTGAAGTGAGTAGCCTCATTGAATTGTGTTTAGAACCCAATTTGACACGCCCGGTATGGCTGCCCAGGCCGATAACCGGGAGAGAATCTATTTTTGTGAATGAAGGCTCACTGCGGGAGAGTGGGGAACCTGAATTTGCGAGTGAGAAGAAATTTGCTCTTTAGAGTATGTGGGTCCGCTATCACAGAGGTAAAACATTTGGGTACATGCTGCACCTGCAGGGGGCGTGACCTGCAGGGAGCAAAAATCAATTGCTCAGAGGTGTTCAGAGGGATGGAGTGTGAAAGCAAGCTATCTTCGGGGGAGTTCCAGCTGAGGTGAGAACTAAACCCCTCCTCTTCCTCTCTGATGGATCAGGACACCTTAGAAGGCTCAGGGTCCAGCACTACTTGAGGACGGGGACCTTGACGCTTTGGGAAGGGGAAGCGTTTTGACGTCCAGGGGCGCTGCTGAAGCCCAGGCTCAGACTTCCGCTGCGGCTAAGGTTGAGGCTGTGCCGGCTTTGCAGGCTGAGTGGTGGGGGTCTTCTGGCGACTGGCAGTCGTGGAAGCAGAGCACTTGGGAAGGAAGTGACGCAGTGCTTGCGATGTCCTCTGAGCCTCCGAGAAATGCTCCATGAACCCGTCCACGGCGGGGCCGAATAAACCCTTCGGCGAGACTGGAGAGTCCAGGAAGGCCATTTTTTCAGCGTCCCTGATCTTGGTCAGATTCAGCCAGATGTGGCACTCCAACACCACCAAACTGGCCACTGCCTGGCCGATCGCCTGCACCGTTTGTATCGGTCTGTTGCTGTGTGCAGCTCCTTAAAAGCCTCCTGGTGCTGTTGGCCTGACTCGTCCATGCTGTGGAGAAGCTTGGTCTGAAACACTTGGAGGACTGCCATCGTATGCAGCACCGATTCGGCCGGACTTGCAAAAGGTGTGAAATTGCATTGTTCAGTTTTCTTTAAGAAAGATAATCTGAGTTACTATTGCAATTCTCGATGCAGCATGAATGACATACAATGGTGGCATTTTTCACAATCACGACAGAAAAATCTAAATACTGCCCTAAACTCAATAGTGGAAAGGCAGTGCAATGCACCAAAGGCAGAAATTAATGCTCCATCTCCCAGTATGGTGTTTAAACAAAGCAGTTTCCCAGAAATTAATGCATCATGATGTCAGCTTCACATTCTCTAAATTGTGTCTTAAATTTCACATAATATTAATTTCGAGTTTATTGAACTATTGTATAAAATCAATATCACATTTGCAATCATGCAGATATTCGGGGTAAAACTATACTCTTGCTGATATTGATATTGATATTGCTAAACTATATCACATAAACCCATATGTGTTATTTTTTCCATAATTATTCATGCCAATTTAAATGTAAAATAGATTATATGTCACGACTCTGTGTAGAAGAGATGACGTAGACGTGGATCAAACTAACAGTCTTTATTATAATCCAACACAAAGGGAAATCCACACTTGGAAACAGCTGGTACACACGAACACGACGTTAAGACCCAACAAACACAGATTGCACAGACTGGGGTTGAAATGCATGGGGTAATAAGGGTAATAAACAAGACACACCTGAATCAAATGACATGATCAAATACGGGGAAACTGGGTCACGGGGAGCACATGGGGAAAAAAACAAACACAAAGAGTCCATGGGCATGACACAGTGAGTAGACATATTACTTTTATTAGGTGTTCCATATGAAAAATGTTTAGAGATTATCAAAATGTTTATTTGAAGCATCAGTTTTTGCATGATTAGTCAAACCTGAACACACATACATTAAAAGAGAGAAAAGCCACATCTGCGTATATTACAAAAAGATTGATAAAACATTGTGCTATAGGTTTAAGGCTAGATTTTTCGCTCATGTTTTTTTAACAGGACACACCCCAGCATATATAGAGTTAATGTTACTAAACTTTGTGGATGTGTTCTAAGATGTGATACGTTCTAAGATTTGATGCTGTCATTCCAGTACCTTCCAGTAATTGTTTTCCCATATTCTTTGCATCTATCTGATCTTCGTGTAGTTCCTGATTCTGACACACTAATATAACCAAATGTGAGAACATATACAATGGTTTGTTTCATACCCTTCTGACATTTCGGAATGTACGCAATGCACAGACACACGTCATCAAATACTATGATAAGAGTCCTATTTACATCAACAAGGAAATACGTGATTCAGAATATAAATAAATTCTGAGTTCTTTTTTAGGATATCAGTAGTTAAGGATAAAAGGATAAATTTTCACGAGTCCTTCTTGTTCAGTCAAGTTAAGTCAAAAGTCATTTCAGGTCGAGTCTCAGGTCTTTTTAAAATGCAACTCGAGTGTGACTCGAGTCCAAGTCTCTAACTCGAGAGTCCATTTTTGGTGTAATCCAACACAGAGACACTGAGGAATCAGGAGAAACTTTAAATCCAGCATAGAGGGGTTCAGTGAATTTGGTGTTAAATGTGTGTAAGTGTGTGAGTGTGTGTGTGTCAGACACACTGTAGAATGACAGAGTGCCATCCAACACATCCACATACACTCCTACTCTATTAAAAAAAGGTGAAGGGGTAGAGATGTCAGTGAACTTATTATTGTGCCATACAGTAATTCCATCATCAGTACAGATCAGACTCCAAGATTTCTCATTGTATCCAAACCAACAGTCACCACCTGCTTTTCTGCTGATTCCTTTATATGTCACTGATATTTCTGCATTATCTCTGCTCCATTCAGCCTCCCAGTAACACCGTCCAGTCAGACTCTCTCCACACAAAACATGAGGAACCTGCTCAAATCTCTCAGGATGATCAGGATATGGCTGATGATCTTTCACACGCGTCACCTTTCTGTTGTCCTCAGACAGGATGAGTTGAGTATTTGCTGTGTTTGGGTCCAGTGAAAGATCACAGGCATCTGAACATAAGAAGAAAGAAACATCTATAACAACAAAACAATAGTCACTGAAGACCTGTGTGCCTGTACACGTACACTTTCGTAGTCCTGCTGTCATCATGAACTCTCCCCCATGATCCACACTAAAAACATAAAAAACACACATTAATGTAGTTATATATCATGCACACACAAGTTTGACATGTCAGTATTAGTGTTTGACATACTTGAGTATCTGCAGTGAGCAGTTTGGATCCTCCATTTTTTGGTTGAGCAGCTGGACTCCTGATTGTCCTGGGTGATTGTAGCTCAGATCCAGCTCTCTCAGGTGTGAAGGATTTGAACTCAGTGCTGAAGACAAATAAACACAGCCTTCCTCTGTCACCATACAGCCTGACAACCTAAAGACACACAGTCAGATACATTTACAGACACACATCAACATCATGACCAACTGACTGTACATTATCTCTTGTATGTTCTTAGACACCTTAGTATCTTCAGTTGACAGTTTGGATTCTTCAGTCCATCAGAGAGTAGTTTCACTCCTGAATCCTTCAGGTCATTGTTACTCAGATCCAGCTCTCTCAGGACATAGTTTGAGGATTGTAGAGCTGATGACACAATTTCACAGGACTTACCAGTCAGATTACAGCATGGTAATCTAAATGAAACAAATAAAACAGACAAATTAAAAGTACTTTGAAAACACAATAATAGCTCATATTACACGAATCTCCTCATTTTTTAAATTCATTTAAAATTCCTATTTTCTTTCTAAGTGTAATTGACGTTTGATAAACATACAACAATACATACAAATATTATGGTAACAAATACCAGTTTGCAATATCAAGCAGCATAACGAGCCATTTTGAACAGCTAAAATAACTGGGAGTGGATGACACCAAAAGCCTTGCACATTCAAGTTACAACTGGCCATGCCACCATAATGTTAAAAATAAGTTTGTTTGTTATGTCACTTCAGTCTATTTCTTTTCACATAATAAATCATTGTATACTCAAATCAATATGTAATATCCGTATATTTATTTGCTAAATAGCAGTGTAATAAGAGGGACCATGTAGTCAGATTATCATTATTGCAATAGGAACCCATTCAGTGTGATAAAACCGTTTCAAACGAAGGTCCTGATCATCTTATCAGTATTTATTTTGAGATCATGATTAGATGACTGTACATTGTCTTACATATATCTCATGAAATGTCCCAAAAGGCTGAAAGACTCAATGTGAAAGTCAAACCTCAGTATCTTCAGCCGACAGTTGGAACTGTGCAGTCCATGAGAAAAAATCTCCATTCCTGTATCCTGCAGGTTATTGTTACTCAAATCCAGCTCTCTCAGGACAGAGTCTGAGGACTGTAGAGCTGATGACACAATTTCACAATGATGACTAGTGAGATTACAGAACCGCAATCTAAACAGGAAAATAAAAACAAAGCAATTACACATGGATTAAAAATTAGCAGAGCTACAGTGCATTCAGAAAGTATTCAGAAAGTATTATTTTTTCACATTTTCCTATGTTGCTTCCTTATGCTAAAATTCTTGAAAATATTTTTAAATTCACATCAGATTTATGTACACCATAGAGACAAATTAAAACAGATCTGTGATAACTTTGCAAACAGAATATTTTAAAAAGGACATTCCCATTGCTTAAGTATTCAGACCCTTAACCCTATGAGGTCGGCGACCACGCTGGCGTATTCAGTTGCATTTTTTTTCCTGATAACGGTGAAAATAACTCAGTTTTTGTCGTACAGATAAGAGTAAGACATTGCTTGAAACTGCAAAGGTTCTACTTTTATTTGTATACAATCCGTGTATCATTCGTCCTTTCCATTTTCAATTGATAAATGAAAATCAAAAAATGAAAATCTGATTGGTTTTTTTGTTATTTGATTTTGAATCAGAAACGAAAAATGAAAATTGTCTTGTTTTTCATATTTTAAAATTTCGTTTTGGATCAAAAATACAAAATTGAAAAGGGTCCACACAACAGAATCTGTTTTTAATATTTAATTGCTGGGTTGTGCGTCACTCCGGAAGTATTGCCCCTTGAGGTCCGTCGGTAAAGTGCCCTTGCGGTCCGGTGCCCTCGGTCTGCGATTTCTGCCGAGGGTAGGGGTGTTCGATATAATGATTTTTGATCATGGACGATAAAAATGTCTCCAAGATCTGCTTTTTTGAAGAAATATCGTAGTATCGTGCTACAGCGCACATTCTATCAGCTGCAGTTCTGGCGCCGCCGTCTCTATGTACTGTACAACGCGACATACATTCACATCAGTGTTAACTCAGCGGTGGAGTTACTCTCACGGGACACTGCACTTATTCACAATCACAAAAGTACATTATTTGCATCTGCTTTAAAGCCTTGCCGGTTAAACGTTTCATTCACGCGCTGGTCAGACATGCGCTTTTTTCTGAGCGCATACACCCAAAGCGCGCGCACGAAAAAGTCCGTCAGACAGCGCCTGATTACTGAACTAAGTTATCTTTTGTGCTAATACTGTCAAAACACACAAGGTTTACGTATAGACTCAGTTGGTTATGTCTAAAATGAAAGTAAACAGCTGAGAGAAACGGATGCGTGCCTGTATATTTGATGGGAGCAGGTCTTAAAGGGACAGTACTAAACATGCTGCCGACTGTAATTAAAGGGATAGTTCACCCTAAAATTTTATTTCTGTCATTATTTACTCACTCACATGTTGTCCCAAACCTGTATTAATTTCTTTCTTGTGCTGAACCAAAAGAAGATATTTTGGAGAATCTGGGTAACCAAACAGTTGCTGATCCACATTGACTTTGATAGTAGGAAAAAAAATACTATGGAAGTCACTGTGGACCAGCAACTGTTTGGTTTTCCACATTCTTCAAAAGAGCATTTATGTTGAATTTATCTTTATGTTGAAACTCATTGAGGTTTAAAACAACTTTTGATTGAGTAAATGATGGTATAAAAATAACCCTATTTGGTAACACTTTATTTTAGGGTCTCTTAACTAGTTGCTAATTAGCATTCATATTAATAGAATATTAGCCATTTATTAGTAGTAATTAAGCACATATTAATGCCTTATTCTACATGACCTTATTCTACATCCCTGATCCTACCCAACACCTAAACTTAACAACTACCTTACTAACTATTAATAAGCAGCAAATTAGGAATTTATTGATGGAAAAGTCGTAGTTAATAGTTAATAAGTGTTCCCTGTTCTAAAGTGTTACCCACTGTTTTTATTTTTGGGTGAATTATTCCTTTAATGTTAATAAAACACCAAACACAAAGAGAAAAATCACTCACTACTCTTGACTGAAAAACTTTAATACAGTTGCTTTAATAGGAATCAGTCTATATAATGTTTTATTTTTATATTTGTTCATTCAATTTCTTGAATGCTCCTGCTAAATACACCTATTGTAGCCTAAATGAAAATAAAACATTGTTTATTTTATTTGTATATTGTGTGTATTTGTAATGTGTATCTTTGTTCTAATTTTTTAATAACAAAGATAAATGGCTTTGGCCTAAATATCGACCATCCTTTTTTTCATATTTTGTTACCTTAAAAGGCTGTCTTTATAATAGGAAAATTAGTTTGGCTGTAATGCTCAAACAACTTTCAAAATAGAAAAACCAACATGATAAAGAATCGTGATAAAATCGTGAATCGTGATATTTCTTAAAAAAAAAAAAAAAAATCGTGATATGATATTTTTGCCATATCGCCCATCCCTATAGCCGAGGGGGACCAAACCCATCACCCAGCCCAATCCATCCACAACCAACCAACCCCCGGGTCCGGATTATGCCCTTGTAACGCCATTTCGCCCCTGCCCCTCCGGAGGCCTGTGCACGCCACTGGGCGGGCTTGTGTACCCCCTGGCAGTTTTTCTGTTATTGTATTACGCTATAATTGTTAATAAAGCTTAAAAAAAGAAAAAAAGTTAGCGACACTATGGCAGCGCTGGAGCCACACTCCACATTAATCATGGAGTTGTTCAAAACCGGTATGACACACGCTGAAATTTCCTGCACACTGAAGCAGATGAATATCGTAGACTGCTCGGAAAGACGTCAGAAGATTTTGTTCTAACTTTTTTTCTTTTTTTTAAGCTATTAACAATTATAGCGTATTACAATAACAGAAAAACTGCCAGAAGGCTACACAACTCCCGCCCCATTTGCTCGCAGAATAATTTCCGGGTGACGCACAACCCAGCAATTAAATATTAAAAACAGATTCTGTTGTGTGGACCCTTTTCAATTTTGTATTTTTGATCCAAAACGAAATTTTAAAATATGAAAAACAAGACAATTTTCATTTTTCGTTTCTGATTCAAAATCAAATAACAAAAAAACCAATCAGATTTTCATTTTTTGATTTTCATTTATCAATTGAAAATGGAAAGGACGAATGATACACGGATTGTATACAATGACAATAACAACAAAATGTTGTGCTTTTGTAAAATGAAGAAAACAAACAGGGTGTGCTTTCTGCCATTCTGATGTCCATGAACTTCCTGAACTTGAACAGTCTTTCCCATCTGAGCTCATTATCTGTAATGTGGTCACACACATGCAGCGCACACTATTAATACAGTAAGCATCCACATGAGTCACGCAAATGTGTAAATGCCATCACCTCAATAAACAAAGCAGCAAGATTTGTGAAGTTCATCTAGGCTACTTTTTATTTTTGAAAGAAGACACACTGTGAAGAATACGTCTTGTATTCACCTTAGAAGACAACTGGTTTGATCCAGTAGAAGATATCATTTCTGACATGTAATTTATTATAACCTGCTTTAGTTAACTTGTTATTTTGACATATAATAATGTTAAAATTAAGAATTTAGTTATAAAATGTTGTTTTTGTGTTACATGATAAAGCATGCATGTGTAAAACTTATTTTCAGTAATTAACTGGCAGCAGCTTCAACTACAAAGTACTGTTTATTTATAGCTTTTCTGCATTTAGAATTTCAGTGTTGTAACAATTTTAAATTAATGGTAAAATACTGACAGCACACTTGCCTGTAGTTTTCTGTTATTTTTACAGTTCTTTATCTATTTTACAGTGTTACTGTAATACACTAAATTACAATAACTGCCATGTACGTTCAAAAACTAGTACTTGTGTTAATAATGTGAGACCATTTATATTGAACACTTTTTCAATTTGAGCCCACTAAAAAAAAAAAAAAAAAAAAAAAAATCTTAAAATAAAAGTTAACCAAAATCATTAAAACTAGAGACAAATTCAACTCAAATCTTTTTCAGATAACTGCTAGCTAACAACAGCACACATGCATATGTGACTGGAATTAACCAAGAGATCATCACTGCACCAGCATCTAGTTACCGCCTTTAAATAAAACAACATGCTGCAAAAAATCAATGTTTCACTGCTCATCCTTGACTTACCACAGGTTCTTCTCTTCAGCACAATGGTAACCCACAAAACTCAGACAAACAAAAATCCCAGGAGAATAGAAACATTAAACACTAACAGATTGCCCCCATATCATTATGTGCAAAAACACAATAAATAACACTTAATTTCAACATTTTATTTTACAATAAACTACTGGCAGCAGGTTTGCCAATATATAACTGTTTTTCTACAGTTTGCTTGCCATGAACTTAATTGACATTTTATTACTGTTTAAATACATTTCGTGGATGTATCTTTTTATTTTACACCTTTAACCCCAACATTAATCTTAAATCTTAACTGAAATAAAAGAAGACATTAAATTTCTCAAGATCTCAGCAGAGGATGATTAAAATTCCCAGGATGTCTTTTGAAAAGAGTAGAGGTATGACCTCGGTATCCTGGCCAAATTTGCCCATCGGCCTCTAACCATCATGGCCTCCTACAATCCCCATATCTACTGATTGGCTTTATCACTCTGTCTCCTCCTCTCCATTCTGGCGCACTGTGGCTGCTGTCGCATCATCCAGGTGGATGCTGCACATTAGGTGGTGGATGAGGAGATACCCCCTGACAACGTAAAGCACTTTGAGTGCCTAGAAAAGCACCATATAATTGTAATGAATTATTATTATTACTGATCACATATTATTGTAGTGCAGTTTGGGCTGAATACAGTATGATCAGACATTATGCATTAATAGGTTTATAAGAGTGAAAAAAGCACAAATATCATGACATGTCAAAACTTCTCCACAGCCCAAAAACTTCATCAGACCGGAGAGGCTTAGTGGAGGCACATTTGGAATCGATTACAACCTCAAGTCTTTTGGATATGACACAATAAGCTTTGCACACCTGCATTTGGGGATTTCCCACCACTCTTCTCTGCAAAGGCTATGATAATATGATGTAGCCTAATTATTCTATACATGCTAATCCCTACTGGCTAATTCTGTTTCTCAAATGCATGTATGAATTTGATTTGAATAAGTAAATTGATTGATCTCATTGATGTCTGAGAAAAGGGCATCTAAACTTAACAAAAACCCCTATATTCTCAAAACCTAAAGTGATCTTCAGGATATGTTGCCTTGACAACAACCCAAGAAAATTTATAAATGCCTAATATTCTTACACACCTCAGTAACTTGAGTTGACAATTTGTACTCTTCAGTCCATGAGAAAGAAGATTCACAGAGTTCTGAAGGTCATTGTTACTCAGGTCCAGCTCTCTCAAGACAGAGGATTGTAGAGCCGATGACACAATTTCACAATGCTGACCAGTGAGATTACAGCCAGCAAGACTGAAAGAGAGTAAAACACACAAGAAGAAAATACTTAACCTTCTACAACAATCTGCATCAGCTAGACAACAACAGAAATCTATTTCAATTTAGAAAGGACTGTAACACGACAAAAACTCACAGAGCTTTTCTACAGTTGCTCACAGCTGGTATCAGTCTTCTTTTACCCTCATCTGATGTGTTGTATTTCTTGAGGTCCAGCTCATCCAGCACCTCCTCTGACATCTGAAGCATGTAGGCAATTGTTGAGCAGTGAGAAGGAGAGTGATACTTCTCTGAGTGTTTGTCTGATTTAACAAACTCCTGAATCTCTCTGGACAGAGTCTGATCTTTCATTTCCAGCAGACAGAGGAACAGATTGATGGATCTTTCAGTGGAGAGTCCATGTCCATCTTTGATCTTCTCTTTAATGTACTGCGTGGTTCTCATGATGCTCTTTGAACTGTTCTCTGTGTGTGTCAGTAGATCCTGTAAGAGTCTCTGATTGGACTCCAGTGAGACGCCCAGCAGGAATCGCAGGAACAGATCCAGCTGTCCATTTTTACTCCTGAGGGCTTCATATACTGCTGATGTTAGTAGATCATACAAAGAGTCTTCATCAGACAAGTACTCAGCATTAGAGTAATTTATATGGGTTAAATTAATACCATCAACATGTGGGTCAGTGTCATATTCATGGTCATGTTTATATTTAGCACCCAGAAGTTGAAGTGGTTCCTTGTTCTTCATTAAATAGCAGGAAAACACATAGAATGCAGCAAGAAACTCCTGAACGCTCAGATGAATGAAGCTGTAGACTTTCCTCTGATGAATCACAGATTCCTCCTTAAAGATCTCAGTGCAAATCCCAGAATACACTGAAGCATCAGTGAC
Organism: Tor tambroides; assembly: GCA_021397915.2. Lineage (NCBI taxonomy): Eukaryota > Metazoa > Chordata > Actinopteri > Cypriniformes > Cyprinidae > Tor > Tor tambroides. Next base: position 36,943 of record JAFVLL020037451.1, on the reverse strand, counting down.
ATCTATGCTGCTCTCAATCAGGTCCTCCTCATAGAACATCACATTGCCTTTCATCAGCTGTTTGAAAGCAACTTCAGCAAGTTTCACAATCACTTCTCTGTTGGACTGCAGGAGTTTCTCTGGATCTCTGTCTTCATACTTCTGATTCCTCATGTTGATCTGAATCAGCAGAAAGTGGATGTACATTTCAGTCAGAGTTTGAGGGATTTCTGCACTCAGATCTTCTTTCAAGAGCTTCTGCAGCACAGTGGATGAGATCCAGCAGAAGACGGGGATGTGGCACATGATGTGGAGGCTTCTTGCTCTTTTGATGTGTGAAACAATTATGCTGGCTTGATGCTGGTCACTGATTCTCTTCTTGAAATATTCCTCCTTCTGAGGATCATTGAATCCCTGGATTTCTGTCAGACGGTTGATGTATTTGGAGGGGATCTGATTGGCTGCTGCTGGTCTGGAGGTGATCCAGATGAGAGCAGATGGAAGCAGCTCTCCTTTCATGAGGTTTGACACCAACACACCCACTGATGAAGTCTCAGTCACATCAGAAACTTTCTGACTGTCTGAAAACATCAGAGTGATTTTGTTTTCATCCAGGCCGTCAAAAATGAACACAACTTTACACTCCTCATAAATCTTTGAGTCGAGATGTTGAAGTTCAGGATGAAAGTCCAGCAGAAGTCTGTGAAGACTGTACTGATGATCTCGGATCAAGTTCAGCTCTCGAAATGGAAGCACAAACATCAAATCTACATCCTGATTGGCTTTTCCCTCGGCCCAGTCCAGAACAAACTTCTGCACAGAGACGGTTTTTCCAATTCCGGCAATGCCTTTAGTGAGGACATTCTTTATCTGGTCTTTCTCCTCACATCCTGTTTCAGGTGAGGCTTTAAAGATGTCATTGCAGTAGATTGGAGTGTCTTGTGAGTGTTGTGTTTTGACTGTTTTCTCCATCTGTAAAACCTCATGTTCTTCATTCACTCCTTCACTTTCTTCTTTCATAATGTAGAGCTGTGTGTAGATCCTGTTCAGGAGGGTTTCATTCTCTTGCAGTTTGATTCCTTCAAATAATCTCTCGTACTTGTTCTTCATGCAAATTTTGAGGTCGTCTTTGAGTCTCTGCAGGTCTCCAGTCTCTAGCTTATGTGTCTGCAGGACTGTTTCAGTGTTGTCATGCCTGATGTAGGTCTGATGTATTTTCCCCCTGCTGAGTAAACAGCAACAAAAAGGAGACAATGGCAGTGATTACAATGGCTGTTGGAAACCATCAAATACAATTTTGAGTTGCACCCCTGTGAAGTGCATATGTTGCATATTTTGAATTTAAGTTGGTGTTATTTGATTGAATTTTGTAAATAACTATTCCTCTGAGATGCACAACAATAAATTAGTAGATGTTTATACTAACGGAGGGTCAAAGATCACTGGTCTATCACTCAATTCAGGGGGATCCAACATGGATGTGCTACTCTTTACAGACACACCGCTGGGTTCTGGAGACTCTGATCTCTGTCTCTTTCTCCTGTTGATATTGACAAAAGACAAATAAAACAGCATTTTAGACCTTTCCTGTTTTAAAAACCTGCTATTTGTCTGTCATGGGCTACTATCTATAACATCAATCCACTTTTAATTTACATTTGTATTTGTTCATTTTGAAAAAAAAAAAATGCAAATAAATTTAGAAATAAGAAATACAACAGCGTTTTATCCTAAGGTCCCAGTAACATGAGAAGTGTTGTAACACAAAGTTCCAAGACTGTTCAGAGAAGTACAGGCTAGAAATTAAATGAATAAATAATGCAATTATTAAGTTTTTTTTTTTTTTTTTTTTTTTTAAATAAAATAAAGAGAGAGATCCGTTAACAGGATTCAATTAATGATTTTTCTTAAAAAATTTACAAGGAACTCAGCAGTGTGTGGAGATGTGGGAAGATCATTCCACCAATGAAGAACAGCAACATTGAAGGTTCAAGAATGTGATTTTGTGTCTCTGTGTGATGGCACCACTCACCGCAGGCTTCTGGAATGGACTGCAAGTCACTTTAGATAAAAGCAGCTGTCTAAAATAGCCAGTGTCTTACCTGGAGTCAGAGATCACTGCATTACTGAGTTTAAGGGGATGTTTCATTGTGGACTGATCACTCTTCACATGCACACAGCTGGATCCAGGAGATATACAACTCATAGAGGAAGTGCCATCATCAACTTTCTCTTTATGGAGGCTCATTTTAGTGGCCTCCTGCTCTCATTTGCCAAAAATTTCAGACCTGTTATGTGGAAACGCTGAGTTAAATTCTATAGTATAATGACACAATACAGCTACAACAAAGTAGGCCTGCACTCTCAATTTGGATGACTTTTGTAGAATTTTTAGCATCTTCATATTATAAAAACAGCACAATATATTTCATTATAATCTCAATAAGGTCTTTCTTTAAAAATTATTTAGGAATACTTGGTATTTTTGTAAATGTCTATAGATTTGAACCTTGAAAAATTGTGAAAGGCACTGTCCATCAACAATATAATAATAATAATAATAATAATAATAATAATAATAATAATACATCGATTAAAACAAACAGACTTCAACTCAATTGTGTAACAGCCTGTGATCTTAAATCACACCAGAAACACACACAGTAACAGATGTTACAGACATGATAAAAGTTTGGAACTTATATATATATATATATATATATATATATATATATATATATATGTATATACACACCCTATATATATATATATATATATATATATATATATATATATATATATTAGTGCCGTCAAAATTAACGCGTTAACGCAGGCGATTCATTTTTTCAGATTAACGCGTTAAAGGTATCATAGGTGATTGTCTTCAGAAACATTTTTTGTTATTCTGGTTGAAAGTCTCTTCACATCCTGATAGCAATCATTAAGTTAAGTGGTCTAAATGTATTTATCTGTATTTATATATTCTTTGGAAGGTGTAGGACCAAGAAATGTTCATCCAATCAAAACGCTCGGTCCGAGCGTTTTAATTGGCTTTCCTACCTGCCTGTCAACGTATGTATTAGCATACCTCTGCGCACCCGGTTCGCGCAGACATGACACGTCATCAGCGCGTTCGCACACAGAGCTAGAATGGCAGACAAACATCTTCCTTCCTGGTATTGTAGTACTTTTACTAACTGTACTATAAAGTTTTCTCACCGGTGAATGACACATGATGTAGCCCAGCGGTTCCCAATCCCAGTCCTCGCGCTCCCCATGTCTCGCTTAGTTAACACACCTGATTCAGATCACCAGCTCGTTAGAAGTGAGCTACATGCATGAACTGTGTTCCGATTGACATGCTCCCTACACAGTGTTCTTTGCTCCCTACTCCCTGAGCAGGGGAAATCCGTTGAAGTTTACTTCACTTCGGAACATTCATTCACGGATTGCACTGCGCAGCATCTTCACACACAGACGAAACTTACTAGAGAAGTGTGACATAATATACCTCTGTAAATAAATAAATACCATTTAAATTCACGTCTAGCACACTTTAATTGCCCTTTGTATGGAACATATATGCTTGCTTTGAACTGGACCGTTGATGTAGCCTATTGTAGTAATTTAATGTTGTCTCTGGTATTCTGCTCTTTGAGCGTATGTGTGTTCAGGGGCGTGGCTTTTGGACAGCTTCACTTCAGCATCAGGCGCAAGTCAAACAAGCGCGGAAACCTGCGCGCGCTGTAGCCTGTATCTATTCATATCAAAGCTCAAAATAAACTATGTGCATGCAATGTCGTGGTCAGTTAAAACAACATACCTTAAAACTGTTCGTGCATGTAATATGTTATAGCCTATATGAGTTACATTAAGAACATGTCTCTGAAATGGTTTTCAAATCTGTTCTGGAGCATCCCAGCACTGTCTCTCTCATCTAACACACGCAATTCAACTTGTCAGCTCATTAGTAAATGGGTCAGAAAAGGTGATGAGAGTTGAGTGTCAGATCCGCGTCACGCTCAGTAGCAACAGCTCTTAAAGAAATAGTAGCCAAAAACAACCTAATAACCAGCTGCTGTGATGTCTGTTCATCAGGAACAAAAGAAAAAAAGAGGAAATCAATAACTTTTATATAGCTGTATGTATTTATCTGTATTTAGTTTAGAATTTAGTGTTTGATAACTTTATTCAATTTCTGTATATTTCTGCCGAGGGTCACAGGTAGCCTAGCTAAATATAACATTTATTACAATGGGTTTATGTGAAGATTGTTTTAAGTTCACTTAAATTAGAAGTTATTTTTAAAGTCTAATAAATGTTAAAATTGATAGCTCTTAATTATAATGTAATGTTTAATGACTATAGTCAATGGTTAAATATTAGGGGAATTTTTATAGGGAAATCAGTATTACTCGGTATCAGTGATACTGGCCTTCAGTCATAAAAAAGATGCCATTAAACAAATATTAAAAATATGTTGTTAGTACATTAATTTGAAGATCGAATGTGAAATTATTGCAATATAAAAGTATATTTAAAAACTTCAATATTAGGTGGGATTAATCACGATTAATTTCAGAAAAATATGCGATTAATTCGTTATTTTTTTAATCGATTGACAGCACACACACATACAGTACCTTGCAAAAATATTCAAACCCCTTCATTTTTTTCATGTTTTGTTATGTTGCAGCCTTATGTTAAACTGCTTTTTACTTTTTTTCACATCAATCTACACTCCATACACCATAATGGCAAAGCAAAAACAGAAGTCACAAATTTGTAAATTTATAAAATTTAAAAAAATACACTGAAACAAGTACATTGCGTATTTAAACCCTTAACTTAGTACTTAGCTGAAGCACCTTTATAGCCTCATGTATTTTTGGGTGTGATGCAACAAGCTTTGCACATCAGCATTTGGCAATTATCTGCCATTCTTTGCCTCACCTGTTCAACTCTCAAACTCTGTCAGGTTGGATGGTTGCAGATACACATGTTCAGGTTTATCCAGAAATATTTGACTGGGTTCAAGCCCAGGCTCTGGCTGGGCCACTAAAGGACATTCACAGAGTTGTCTATAAACCACTCTTGCTGTGTGCTTAGGGTCATTGTCCTTTTGGAAGGTGAACCTTCTGCCCAGTCTGAGGTTCTGGATGCTCTGGACTGGGTTTTCATTAAGGCTATCTCTATATTTTTGTGCACTGAGCATTTCTTCTACTCTGATGAGTCCCTCAGTCCCTGCCACTGAAAAAACAGCCCCACAGCATGAGGCTGCTACCAGCACACTTTACTTTTGGGATGGTACTCTGTAGGTGATGAGCAGAGCTGGTTTCCTTCAAACATGATGCTTGGAACTGAGGTTCCCCTTACGAAAAAGAGGTTAATTCAAGTGTGCTATTAGTATACTTCTTTAAAACTAAAAATAGGAAAATATACTTTAAGTCTACTTTTTATATACTTCTCAGAAATTTGCTTTATGTACTTCGCAGAAATATACTTAAAATGACATTTAAATATACCTGACATACTTAGAAAAAGTCAAAATTTATTTGAGTTATACTTGTGCTCCGAGAATGTTTTCATTGTTATATGGTAGGGGGTGCTAGTACACATCTTCTGTACAGAATTTTCAGAACACAAGCGAAGAAGAAACTGAAAAGCAACAAATTCTTCCACACGTAATCAAACATGATCATCAGACATAAAACAGCATCAAAACTGTGTTACGTTACGGAATAAAATGTTGACCCATGAAGAGGTAATACCCTGATAGCAAGCAACCATTGAATCAATGTTAAAAATAGTTGATTTGCCAGTGTTAATGGCATTGAATTAATATAACTTTTTCACCCGCAATTAATGTTTGAAAAAATTTTGAAATTTCAACAAACCACCATTATTGTGATCAGTGTTTGCTTTAGGTGGGCTCTTGACTCTTTGTACTATAATGTTATGTTTTCATTGTCACTTGTAACAATGTGCTAAAATGAATTTATTGAGGCAATGAAAACTAAGATCCGTTGGGATCAGGTGATGGTGACTATAATCATTGTGAGGTTATTTATATAATTGCTCACAAGTGTGTTGTGTTTTTATGTGTGAATAATGTGTGATATTACAGTGTGAGATTAAAGCAGTGGTATGGCTAGCATTCTTCTATGAATTCACAGAAAATACTCAAAAAAAACCCCCAAAACTAATTAAATTGCTGAATCAATTAGATATCAAGAATCAGCGTATGAAACTCAACAATGGTAACAACGAAAGACAATTCTATGCTAAAATGCATGCTGGGTATCAACATAGTACAAAACTCATTCATCACTCCCAGCATGCATTGCAGTTGATCTGTTTATCTGAATTAGTTTGATGATTGTCACCATTGTTTGTATGATGAGTGTTGATGTCTAAATCGTTCTGTATCTTTTGCCATAGTATCTTTGCATTTGTGATACAGAACATTTACATCAGTAATCAGAGACTAAACACTCAACTTTAACACTTTTTAGTATTGTTTTTCAACTTTATTACGGTTTGACACCCATCACAAAAAGTAATCTATACTTCAAATTAAATTTAAAACATCTCTTTCATTATTGAAACACTATTGTGAGCACTGAAAGATAATTAACTTAATGAAAAGCAAGCATCAAGAACCCAACTAAAGCAAACACTGATCACAATAATGGTGGTTTGTTGAAAGTTCAATTTTTTTTCAACATTAAAGTGATATTAATTCAATGCCATTAACATTGACAAATCAACTATTTTTAACATTGATTCAATGGTTTTCACCTGCTCTCTTGCTATCTGGGTAATGATTTGGGATTTGGGGTGTTGATCGACTCCATCTACATTTTGATTATCATTCTTAATCCAATTCATAGTCTTTATTCAGCTTTTTGTTTAAAATATTGTTTCTTTCTTTCTTTCTTTCTTTTTTTATTTGTGACCCTGGACCACAAAACCAGTCTAAAGTCGCTGGGGTATATTTGTAGCTATAGCCAAAAATACATTGTATGGGTCAAAATTATCGATTTTTCGTTTATGCCAAAAATCATTAGGATATTAAGTAAAGATCATGTTCCATGAAGATATTTTGTAAATTTCTTACTGTAAATATATCAAAACTTCATTTTTGATTAGTAATATACATTGCTAAGAACTTCATTTGGACAACTTTAAAGGCGATTTTCTCAGTATTTTGATTTTTTTTGCACCCTCAGATTCCAGATTTTCAAATAGTTATATCTTGGCCAAATATTGTCCTATCCTAACAAACCATACATCAATGGAAAGCTTATTTATTCAGCTTTCAGATGACGTATAAATCTCAATTTCAAAAAATTTACACTTAAGACTGGTTTTGTGGTCCAGGGTCACATTTATGAAACTTACCCACATTCAAGTGTTTATAAAATGGATGCATGAAGATAGAATACGATGTTATTGTTTACAAGCAGATACCCTGTTCTTTCTTTTTGATGTTTTGTATGTTCAGATTTTCATATAACAAACTATATCCAAATTAATAAATAGGGACATAGTAGTATACTTAAAGTATGATGTAAAGGTCATTTAAAGAAAACTTACGAGTATACTTGCAGTATAAAACTACTAAACTAGTAGTTTACTGAGACTATACTTCAAAGTCAACTATACTTTTAGTATAGTTGCAGTACAAACTAAAAACATAGATGGAAACTAGTTGTGTACTCAAAGTTTACTACTGTCAAACTTAAAGTATACTTAAAAGTGTACTTTTATATACTAGACATTGGGCCAAATTAGAAATAGTACTTATTTGAAATTGTACACTTACAAGTATACTACTAGTACACTGATATTTGTAGGTTTCTCCTAACTCCACATATGATCATGGAGCTCAACTAGAGTGACCATCAGCTTCTTGGTCACCACTCTAACCAAAGCCCTTCTCCATTAATTGCTCAGTGTGGCCAGGAGGCCAGCTCTAGGAAGTGTCCTGGTCTGTGTTTCTTGACAACAATTGATATTAGCACTTAAGAGCGTTTTCTACAAGTCATTTTACGAACGTTCATCATTGTTTCACGTGCGTTTCCCAAAATGCACTTAACACAGCTTGGATATAATATAATATAATATAATATAATATAACATAATATATGTCTGGTTTTCATGCATGTCAACAAGTCATTGACAGATTTTTTTGAGTTTATCCCTATTTTTCCCAGTCTTTGAAGCATATTTCTACATTAGTTCTTTTATTCAATTTTTGTTCAGTCATTTAATTTAGATGTGTATTTCTATTTTTTGTTGTTGTTGTTTTCTGCCCTTTTTAATTATTTAATTTATAAATTCATTTAAACAAAAAGAAACAAAAACAAGTAATAAACCCCCGGTTTCACAGACAAGGCTTAAGCCTAGTCTAGACTAAAATATAAGTCTGAGCTGTTTCAACTGAAATAAACTTGCACTGACTGATCATCAAATATATCAGTGCCTTTGTTTTGTCTCAAGATGCCCCCCAGTAATGTTTTTTTTTTCTAAGCATGTTTATAAAAATTACTTAAATGTCCTAATTGAACTATGGCCTAATTCTGGCTTAGTCTAAGCCCTGTCTGTGAAACTGGGCCAACGTGTACAATAAAGTACAATCAATAAAGTTAAAGGTGTAATCTGCCGATTGTCCTACAGTTGACCTCATAATTCTGTCTTCTTACGATGCATGTAGGGATTTACGATTACCCCAGAGCACTCGTATATCTACGGAGATTTTCAAGTAATACGTAAATTACGATGGTTTTGGGATATGGTCCACAAGTCTAAGATGATTTGTGCAATCATTTTTACGATCAACTTAAAGGGATAGTTCACCCCAAAATGAAAATTCTGTCATTAATTACTCACCCTCATGTGGTTTCAAACCCGTGAGACCTCCGTTCATCTTCGGAACACAAATTAAGATATTTTGGTAGCTGAGCTGAACCAGACAGTTATTGAAGTAACTCCTCCGCGTCACCCTAGCGCCATTTTGGAGGATATCCACTAGACTGAAACTACATACGCTCTTCTGCGTTAGCCGCATACAGGATGCTCTGTTGTTGTTCAAATCAAAGCGTTAAAAGATGTATTCACACGGTGGGGCTGACACAGAAGAGTGTACGCAGTTTCCGTCCAGCGGATATAATCCAAAATGGCGCTACGCTGACGTAGAGGAGACTAACTGTTGAATAAAGTCTTTATTTTTGTTTTCTTTGTATAAAAAAAATTATTCTCATAGCTTCGTAAAATTACGGTCGAACCCCTGATGTCACATGGATTATTTTACTGATCTCCTTGCTACGTTTCTGGACCTTGATCGTGTAAGGACCCTTGCTGTCTATGAAGGGCCTGAGAGCTCTCAGATTCCATCAAAAATATCTTAATTTGTGTCCCAAAGATGAACGAAAGTCTCACGGGTACACACCACCCGATATTTCACCAGTTTTCGACTATTCTGATGTTTTGCTGGACATTGTAGTTGGTGGAGCAGCGGTGCTGATCAAACACTTCAGGACGCGCAGACAGGGGAAGCGAGCCGGCGCTCGTGAAGCTCAGACAGCGCGGATTTCGGACAGCGCTGCCTAGCATCCATCTGGCGAATCTCCGCTCTCTACCCAACAAAACGGACAAACTCCTTCTGCTCTCCCGGACAAATAAGGATTTTTCAAACTCTGCTGCTCTGTGTTTCACGGAAACCTGGCTGAATGACACCATTCCGGACAGCGTGTTAAGTCTGCCGGGCTTTCAGCTGTTCAGAGCGGACCTCGACGCAGAATCAATGGGGAAATCTCGTGGCGACGGTACATGCTTTTACATCAATGAAATTTGGTGTACAGATGTAACAGTGTTAAAGAAGATGTGCTGTCCAGATCTAGAAGCGCTTTTTATTAACTGTAAGCCTTTCTACACGCCGCGGGAGTTTTGCTCGTTCATTCTCGTGAGTGTTTATTCCACCACAAGTGCATGTGAGCTCAGCTTTGCAGAAACTTGCTGATCAGATCACAGACACAGAACAACAACACCCGGACTCTGTTTTAATCATTCTCTCGGACTTTAATAAAGCAATTCTCTCCTGTGAACTGCCAAAATACAGACAGCATGTTACATGTCCCACCAGAGACAGTAATATATTGGATTACTGTTACACAGCAATAAAAGATGCATATCACTCTGTCCCACAGGCAGCTTTAGGACTCTCTGATCACTGTTTGGTTCATCTTATACTGATCTACAGGCAGAAACTGAAATCAGCTAAACATGTATTAAGGACTGTTCTTCAGTTCACTTCCAGCGACTCAGCATCAGTGTGGAAAGGTCTGAAAGAGATCACCAACTACAAGACACCATCCCCCAGCACTGTAGAGAATCAACAACTGGCAGACGATCTGAATGAGTTCTACTGCAGGTTTGAAAAAACACCCCACACTCGCTCTGAACATCTTTCAACACAGACATTAACACCTCCAGCAACCCCCCTCTCCCCCACACATACACTTCAGATCAGTGAAGCAGTGTTAATTTCGTTGACGAAGACGACGACGAAAAATATTCATCAACGAACCTTTTTTATGTGACTAAGACGAGACGTTGACGAGCTAAAACTAATATCTGATGATAAAAACTATGACGAAATTTATGCCGCGTCTTCGTTAACAAGACGAGACGGGACTAAAATGTTATTTGAGGACTACCAGACATTCAAAATACATCCTATAGGCTAAGTTAACTGTCTTGTCTTTCAAAATGTGTGTCTCTGTCATTGGATAAGGCGTGTTTGCATATCTAGTCTCAGTATGGCAGCCGCAGTGGACAGATAGACTACCAAAATGCGAACTAGCGATGTGAAACAATGGCCTCAGCACCCGAAGGGTTAGGGACTGGGTGACCAGACGTCCCATTTTTTCCCGAGAGTCACAATTCGTTGTCGATTAACTTAAAGTTGGTGAAGGCGGGATAGGCGGAATCACGCTGAAGTGCTCTCTCTCGTGCACGCTCCACTTCTTCAGTTCTCATACAGCGCGATCAGTTCTCAGCGCTCAAATACACACACAGCAGTCCACACGTCTATCGTGTAGAGTCAGAGTATCTCACGTAAATACAGTCGGTTATGGCTTAAGTGAGCGTAAACAGGTGTGTGAAAACTGAATGTGTGTCAGTATTACATGCATACCTTCCGTCTTAAATGGACAGCATTCCTAATTATCTGTGTCATCAATGTTAACCAACAAAAGATGTTAAATAAATGTATACTTGTTAAGTAAACCTACTGTATCTGAAAAAATGAGTTTAATTTGTATCTCTACCAAAAAATGAAAATTTATTCCAGTTTTTCCAAATTCAACTTTTGATACAAATTTCTCATGTTTAATTGATTTGGTCTAAAGAGAGAAGAATTGATGACTATTTTTTATGGTTTGAATACTACATATAAAATAGCCAACAAATAAATGTTGGTAACTGCAGTTTGACTAAAAGTAATGACTAAAAGTTGACAAAAATACAAAGACATTTTGTCGACTAAAATTAGACTAAAACTATGAAAGACTCAAATGACTAAAATGTGAGTAAGACTATTAAGCATTTTCGACTCAAGATAAAGACTAAAACTAAATCAAAAATGCCTGCCAAAATTAACACTGCAGCGAAGACGATGTGCGCCAGGTCTTCCGGAAGCAGAAAAAGAAAAAAGCACCAGGCCTAGACTGTGTTACACTAGCCTGTCTGAAATCCTGTGCTGACCAGCTGGCCCCCATCTTCACACAGATCTTCAACAGATCACTGGAACTGTGCGAAGTCCCTTCATGCTTCAAACGCTCCACCATCATCCCCATCCCAAAGAAATCCAAAATTACAGGACTAAATGACTACAGACCTGTGGCTTTAACATCTGTGGTCATGAAGTCATTTGAAAAACTGGTGCTGGCCCACCTGAAGGACATTACTGGACCCTTGCTGGATCCTCTTCAGTTTGCCTACAGAGCAAACAGGTCTGTGGACGATGCAGTCAACATGGGACTGCATTATGTTCTGCAACATCTAAACAGACCAGGGACTTATGTGAGAATCCTGTTTGTGGATTTCAGATCGGCCTTTAACACTATCATTCCAAACCTCCTCCTGCCCAAACTAACTCAGCTCTCCGTGCCCACCTCTGTCTGTCAGTGGATCACCAGCTTCCTGACAGACCTGGCAGCAGCTAGTGAGGCTGGGAAAATTCTTATCCAGCACCCGTATGATCAGCACTGGAGCTCCTCAGAGCTGCGTTCTCTCCCCACTGCTATTTTCCCATTACACCGACGACTGCACATCTAAAGACCCCTGTATCAAGCTCCTGAAGTTTGCAGATGACACCACATTTATCGGCCTCATTCAAGACGGTGACAAGTCTGCTTACAGACAGGAGGTTAAGGAGCTGGCTGTCTAGTGCAGTCTTAACAATCTGGAGCTCAACATGCTCAAAACAGTGGAGGTGATGGTGGACTTCAGGAGAAACTCCCCTGCACTGCCCTCACTCACCATCATGGACAGCACTGTAACAACAGTGGAGTCATTCAGGTTCCTGGGCATCCCCATCTCCCAGGACCTGAAGTGGGACACTCACACTGACTCCATTGTAAAAAAAAGGCCCAGCAGAGGTTGTACTTCCTTCACCAGCTGAGGAAGTTCAACCTGCCACAGGAGCTGCTGAAACAGTTCTACTCTGCCATCAGTGAATCCATCCTCTGCACTTCAATAACTGTCTGGTTCAGCTCAGCTACCAAATCTGACCTCAGAAGAAATTCCTTTGAAATTCACTCCACTGACTCTTCTTACACCTAGGTCAAGGTATTCCTCTCTCTGCTGAATTATATTTATCTTTATATTTATATTGTGTAAAAAAAAAAATATATATACAGTACTGTGCAAAAGTCTTAAGCCACTAGTATTTTCACCAACAAAAAATGGTTTGAAATCAGTTATTTCTATCTTTTTCTGTAGTGTGTCAGCAGGAAATATCAGTTTACATTTCCAAACATTATTTTTGCCATTAATGGTAATAATCCAGTGAGTCTGAAACAGCCAGTGCTCCACACAGAGATCTGATCTGATTATCATCCAGTCCGTCTAGAATGACATGAAACTGGAAAAAATGTAGCGCTCCAAACAGGAAAAAAGTCCTGAAACTACAGGTTCTTGTACTACAGGTGCGTAGAGCCAATGGTATATTGGAAAATGAGCAAAAAGGCTGGCTAACCGCACACTGATCCACTCGAAGACTGAAAAAGTCTACAAAAACATTTTTTTTTATTTTACAATGCATGGTGCAAAAGTGCAGGTGAGTTAAAACAAAGTACACCAGCAAGCAAACGTTTACACATTGTCTTCAGCACTGATTTTATTTATCAATTAACTTCTATTAACTAAATTAAATCAACATTTGGTGTGAGCACACTATGCATTTAAAACAGCTTTTGCCCCATGTGCACTTGCGCATAGTTTTTCAGGTAGCTTTGCAGGTAGGTCGCTTGAAGCATCTTGGAGACATTACCATGGTTCTTCTGGATTTAGTCTCAGTTTGTTCTGTTTCTTCATGTCATTCCAGACAGACTGGATGATGGTGAGATCAGATCTCTGTGTGGAGCACTGGTTGTTGTCAGACTCCTTGTGTAAACAAAAATCTTACTGGATTATTACAATTAATGGCAAAAATAATGTTTGTAAATGTAAACTCTTATTTCCTACTGACACACTACAGCAAAAGATAGAAATAACTGACTTAAAACCATGTTTTTTTGTTGGTGAAAATACTAGTGGCCTAAGACTTTTGCACAGTACTGTATATATATATATATATATATATATATATATCCCCCTGGATGATACTACACCAACCAACAACAAAGCATATAGAATACCAAAAATAAAAATATTTTTTAAAACACTAACAAGTAAAATACTGCAAAATGACAAACAACAATAAAATCAGAAATGGACTTTAACTGTCAGCGCTCTGGGTTTCGTGATCCTGGTTCACACTTTACAGTAAGTCAGCTCGCACTATTTCATAGTGACAGTATGACATTAATACCCAATGTTTTTGCTCAAAACTCACTCTGTTGTGACCTAATGCAGATATTGTAAATAAACTGACGCGTATGAGACAGAACGCGTCACCATAATGTAGGAATTATCATGCATTATTGACAGATGGATTGGCAGAGAATCGTCTTTCTGCGAGTCATTAAGAAATTATGGTTCTACGAGGTAAACGTGTGAATATACATACCCTAATGTGTGCACTTTTGGAGTAAAGTTTGTATGTTGTATAGAGAAGTACTGATCAAAAATATGGAAGCAATCGCGATTGAATGTGTAGGCTACAGTGTCTTGTTATTCTGATCAAAATATCATTGACTCCTTTTTGCATTCCTGGCAGAAATGAGAACTATTAGTATCACTGTAACCAAGTATTATCATAAATATTGGTCAAATATTGAAGCTATCTAATCTCAAGGTTAAATCAGAACTTTTATTGTAAAAATGGCTTTGTAACAGCTTTATTGCTGTTACATATTTCATATTTTAAATGTGGTGTTATTTTTTTCAAAACACCCCCCCCCCTGGTTTGTTCACAAATCGCACTCTGTATGTATATATATATATATATATATACACGCTATATTGCCAAAGGTATTGGGTCGCCCCTTCTACAGGTTTGACTACTTTAGTAATTTCTATGAGTACAAATCTTAATGTTAAAGCATATAATGATATTCTAGGAAATTGTGTGCTTCTAATATTATAGCAACAGTTTGGACAGGACCCTTTTCTATTCTAACATGACAATGCCTCTGTGTATAAGGAAAGGTTCAAAAAGAAAATGATTGATTCAGTCAGTGTGGAAGAACTTGACTGGTCTGCATAAAACCAAGTCCTAATCCCAGTTTAACACCTCTGGTGTGACTGTAAATGCAGACCTTGAGCCAAAAACTCATCACCAAACACCAATAAAAATAAAGCACAACTGCAGTTAAATTATTTCATTTCAAACATCATGGATTAATGTTATACTCAGTCAGAAAATGGTAAATGAAAGTACCTGTTTATTCAGCTTTTAATACATCAGTGTGTGACGAAGAAAATGGAAAGTTTGAAATAGCCTACATGAAAATCTGTGATCATTTTCATGCAGTTTTAATAACACAATTTATCAGACTTTTAGTAGTTTAATACAGTGTGGTAATTTCCGCTTAGTATTCAACTCACACACAACGCACACCACTTATTATTGTGGTGCTCTGTGTGTTTGTGCAATATATTTTATCTTTAACGTTTCCGCCATTTTGGTTAGTTAGTACTGTCGAAAAATGATTTGTGTTTTAAATCCCATGTTAAGAAGAGCATAAACCTAAACAGCAGCTCATTTTAATATCACAGCATGGTCACACGAAGAATAAGTTAATAAGTTACTTACCTCAGAATATGTGACAGTTTAAACACTCAAAGTTAAGAGGTTTAAATGGTGTCTTTTACTTTCCTCCTTTTACTTTCGTTTCTACCTGCTTAAGGTGTGTGTTTTCTTGTAACTCCACTAATATGTAATACAAACTTACTCCCTCTAGTGGCGCAGAGCGTTATCACAGGTTCAGCAGGACTGTGTTATGTGCTGTTTTGTATTTCTGTTGTACCTGTTTAGAGTCTAGATTAATATTAATGAATATTAAAACAATATTAATGTGTCAAACATCTCTCAATTACAGCGGTCAGATAATCCACAGACTCCAGCGAGCAATCAATGAAGCTGAACAAAGAAAACAAACTCACACGAAATAGAGGAGGGCAGACAGTGTGTTTGATGTCTGTCTGTCCACATGCTTTAATCACACACTAAATCACTGCCTCATTTAAACGTTTTGTCAGATAGTGAATGTGATCAGTGTATCTGAGGATTTTTAAGCTCAAATTTAAGACTTTTAAGACCATTTTTAAGACCTGCACAAAAGTATCAATTATTATATTAATTTAAACAATTATTATAAATTGTTATATTAATTACATGACATGTATGCCTAAATATATTTTACCATCTTAATTGTTTAGATCAGGTCTATTCAATTAGCTTTGTGGGCCGGATTACAGAATTGAAAATCTGAAGGGGGCCAAGGGGGTGGGGGGGCCGTCCCGATCTTTTTCTGGGGGATTTATAAAATTAGAAATTAAATTCAAATGCATATTCAGCAGTAAAATGAACTAATATTACCAACACCAACATCTATAAATGGTTAACATTAGTGCTGTCTGTCAATCAATAAAAAAACAACAACAACAACACATTATTCTGTAATTAATTTTGATTAATTGCATATTAATATATTTATATTTTAATAATTTCACATTGAACCTCCAAATTAATGTAGAAACGACATATAGTATATTTTAAATATGTGTTTTTATGGCATCTTTTTACTGTTTATGTTATTTTGCTATAGTTAGGGTGACCAGATTTCTCATGGTGGAATACGGGACGGGTGATCAAGGAGTGGGCAATATGACCACGATATAAGAAATTTCGTTTTATGATATCTATATGATATTCATATATAGTTATTTTTGTTATATAAACAATAACAAAGAAGCAAATTACAAACCATAAGACACATACGATAGAGATACAAATTAAAATGTACCTGTCTGTCTAATTAGTAATTAATTAATTAATATTAATCAAACAAAAAAAGATGCTACATAAATGTATACATGTTAAATAAACCTACTGTATTTGAAAAAAAACAATATTATTTAATTTTGACTGTGTGACCTGCAAGGTCCACATACCTAACATAATGTCGGCCCAGATCCACCCCACATCTGGCACATGTGGAATGATGATCCGGTCCACATCTGGCACATGTGGAATGATGATCTGGGCCACATGTGGCGTGGAATGATGGCACTTGGGCGGACCGCTCCTGTTTGCCAGATCTGAGCCAAAAGCAGGCCATAGCAATGCCACATGTCAACCAAGAGCAAAGAAATAAACCACACTGGACCTTATCTGAGCCACAAAATCTTCATATATATATTTTATAGAGTCCTCTCAGTTTGTCTAAGCTTGTTAACAAGCAAAATCACTGAAGGAAAGAAGAGAACAGAAAAAAAGAGACAAACAGAAACTCAAGACTCAATTTTTACAATAAATTTTACAACAATGCATTGTATTCACATTTTTACTGTAAATGCAAATGCATGATGGAAAATTTACGGACAGTCCTGAAATATTTTATTGTAACTGGAGACCCACTCTCCTAGAAGGTTTATTTCCAACCGGCTTCAGCACACCTGCCTGCAATTTTCAAGCAGTCTTGAGGAGCTTGATTGGCCGCTTCAGGTGTGTTTGATTATGGTTGTAGCTAAACTCTTCAGGATAGTGGGTCCCCAGGAACAGGGTTGAAGACCTCTGATCTAAACCTAATTCTCAATAAAGAAATTCTCTTTTAGATACTCCAGAAATAAAGTCAAACTGGTTAGTAATGCATGAAGCTGGTGATGTTGTTTGTGGAGTTGTTTAATTATCTTCTGCTGAGATCTTGAGAGATTTAATGTTTTCTTTTATTTCAGTTGATTTCATCTAAGGCTGTGACTAAAGTCAGTTTTAGTTCTTGTGTTTCTCTTTTCTTCAGGGATTCTGCTTGTTAACAGCAGCTGTTCATCACTAATGCTCAATCATCACTTAATTAATCACATAATTATTTCATTAACTTTAACACTTCTACAGTACTACTTTAACACTCTAGCACAGAGGTCTTCAACCCTGTTCCTGGGGACCCACTATCCTGAAGAGTTTAGCTACAACCCTAATCAAACACACCTGAAGCGGCCAATCAAGCTCCTCAAGACTGCTTGAAAATTGCAGGCAGGTGTGCTGAAGCCGGTTGGAAATAAACTTTCCAGGAGAGTGGGTCCCCAGGACAGATTTGAAGACCTCTGCTCTAGTAGAGTGGGACCATATATGCCAGGGATAGGCAATTTCGGTCCTGGAGGGCCAGTGTCCTGCAGAGTTTAGCTCCAACCCTAATCAAACACACCTGAAGAAGCTAATCAATGTCTTCAAGATCACTAGAAAGTTACAGGCAGGTGTGTTTGATTAGGGTTGGAGCTAAACGCTGCAGGACACCGGCCCTCCAGGACCGAAATTGCCTATCCCTGATATATGCTCTGAGCAGTGTTAATTTAATACTAAGGGTTTTACTGTGTAGTAGACCAAGAGACAGGCTACTGTGTAAAGTTGATTGATGCTGCCTGTAAGTGAAAGAGGGATTACTGTGCCGAATATCTTGTGCTCCTTCACCCATCTAATCAACCCTCAGTCCTGAAATAGACTGTGTTTTCCTGATCTCTGGCCCAGCAAGTTGTGCTCTCTTTGACAGGAACCCAGATAACAACATATTGTCGGCCCAGATCCGCCCCACATCTGGCACATGTGGAATGATGATCTGGGCCACATGTGGCGTGGAATGATGGCACTTGGGCGGACCGCTCTTGTTTGCCAGATCTGAGCCAAAAGCAGGCCATAGCAATGCCACATGTCAGCCAAGAGCAAAGAAATAAACCACACTGGACCTTATCTGAGGCACAAAATCTTCACATATTATTTATAGAGTCCTCTTAGCTTGTCTAAGCTTGTTAACAAGCAAATCACTGAAGGAAAGAAGAGAACAGAAAAAAGAGACAAATAGAAACTCAAGAACTACAACTGACTGAAGTCACAGCCTTAGATGAATTCAGCTGAAGATAAAAGACATTAAATCTCTGAAGATCTCAGCGGAGGAGGATTAAACAACTCCACAAACAGCATCACCAGCTACACTTATTACTAACCAGACTGACTTTATTTCTGTTAGACGTCTACAGAAGATCTTATTGAGGATTAACAGGGGTTTAAATCTTATATTTGTTTTATTTGAAATCACCATAATGGTGATTGGTGTTTCCATTAGTTGGGCTCTTAACTCTTGTTACAATTAAGCTGTTTTAATATGAGATATGACAAAAGATCAGGTGAAGTTAGTCAGCTATAGATGGTTCTACAATCACTAATTCACTTATGTAATTTTACTCTAACCAACAATACATTTTCTGTATAAAACTGCAGCATAAGATCAGTATTGCAGAACAAGTTAAAAGATTAAAAAAAATAACCTCTAATAACACACAAAGTCATCATAAATTAACACATGAACCTCAACAATGGTGACAATAGAAAGTGTAATGTTGCAATGCATGCGGGGTACCATAGCACAAAACTCCCAGCATGCATCACAGCATGAATAAATTATGCAGCTGAATTGTCCTATTTTCTTTAATTCTAACTGTGCTTCAGGTATTTACTTATTTATTTGTTTATTTTGCTGTTTTTTTTTTGTCTTTTAGTAGCTTTGTGATGTCCAGAATTGATTCGATTAGCTGAATATTTTGTCACCATTGTTGAGACTCATATGCTGATTGCTGATATCTGTGTATGTCAGTACTATTCACCTTTTTGTGCTTTTTTTAAAAAAAAATTCAAACTGATGTTGCAGTAACACAGGGTTTGTACTGTGAAAACATTAAATGACACAACTGCTAGATTCAAAGAACTTCAGCGAATCAGGCAATTACATAAATTGTGAAACCTTCAACAACAAGCAATCTCATACTGCAGATGTGTTAAACACACCATCACAGCAGCTAAAGAAGACAACTGATTAATAATAAGAGTTAAGAGCCCAACTAATGGAAACACCAATCACCATTATGGTGACTTCAAATGAAATAACATTAGATTTAAACCCCTGTTAATTCTCAATAAGAACTTCTGTAGACCTCTAACAGAAATAAAGTCAGTCTGGTTAGTAATGAGTGAAGCTGGTGATGCTGTTTGTGGAGTTGTTTAATCCTCCTCTCCTGAGATCTTCAGAGATTTAATGTCTTTTATCTTCAGCTGAATTCATCTAAGGCTGTGGCTGAAGTCAGTTGTAGTTCTTAAGTTTCTATTTGTCTTTTTTTCTGTTCTCTTCTTTGCTTCAGTGATTTTGCTTGTTATCAAGCTTAGACAAGCTGAAAGGACTCTATAAATGATATATGAAGATTTTGTGGCTCAGAAAAGGTCCAGTGTGGTTTATTTCTTTGCTCTTGGCTGACGTGGCATTGCTATGGCCTGTTTTTGGCCCAGATCTGGCAAACAGGAGCGGTCCACCCAAGTGCCATCATTCCACGCTACATGTGGCCCAGATCATCATTCCACATGTGCCAGATGTGGGCCGGATCTGGGCCGACAATAGGTTGCTATTTGGGTTACTTCTTGCGGATGTAATTCTTGACCTGTTAGGTTGAAGGTCAGGTTGTCTTTAGGTGGGTTGCCCTCTTCCGAGCTGTTTGTCTAGTGTCTCCTCTTAGCACCATGTCTCCCTCGTTGAGTGGTCTTCTGCAAAGTGGGTATTTGCGTGCCGTTCTTTCATGATTTTCTGTATCGCTGATATGACCTGATAAAAAATCCACCTCACTAACACCAGTATCACGATATATGCGCTTGCTTCAACTTCATCTAAACGACGCAAGCAGCAGCACCATGCGCATGCGTTGTTTACATGAAGCGGAAGCAAGCACATGAGTCATGATACTCTCTCCACAATGGCGGTGCGCCACAGCATCAGGGGTGAGAAAGAGAAGAATTGTTGAATAAAGTCGTTATTTTTGTTTTCTTTGCGCACAAAAAGTATTCTCGCAGCTTTGGAAAACCACTGATAAAACTTCTGATGTCACATGGTCTACTTTATAGATGTCTTTGCTATGTTTCTGAGCCTTGATCATGGTAGGACCCTTGCTGTCTATGCAGGAACAGAGAGCTCTCGGACTTTATT
Source organism: Tor tambroides (assembly GCA_021397915.2). NCBI lineage: Eukaryota > Metazoa > Chordata > Actinopteri > Cypriniformes > Cyprinidae > Tor > Tor tambroides. The sequence continues at coordinate 16,055 of JAFVLL020037451.1, read as the reverse complement.
TTAATTTGTGTTCCAAAGATGAACGAAGCTCTTACAGGTTTGGAACGACATGAGAGTGAGAAATTAATGAAATAATTTTTATTTTTGAGTGAACTATCCCTTTAAGCCTGTTTAAAGCATTGCTATAATATCTACTGTGAAATTTTTTTAAATCTGTATTAAACACATAAATATTTGAAGTCTTAAACTAGATAGAAACACACACACACACACAGAGAGAGATATCAAGAACCAGCATATGAATCTCAACAATGGTGACAATCCTCAAAATGCTTCATGCTGCAATGCATGCTGGGTAACACCAAAAAACTCCCATCATGCACTGCAGTATGAAAAATTATTTTCACCACTGTTGAGGATCGTATGATAAGTGTTCATGTCTAAAAGCTTGAGCCTACACAGGTTTTTTTTTTTTTTTTTGAATATTGAAGCATTATAGTGGCATTTGTTTACTGTTTTTTTTAGGTCAGTGATAACAGAATGTCAGACAATAAACCAAAAAGAGACCACTTCATGATGTTCATTCAAACAAGTCATAAGCAGAAAGCATAAGTTAATCTGCTACTTCTAGGTTTGATTCAGCAATGCTCAAATGTTTGCTGTGAAACAACATTGCAATTGCTTAGAAGCAAATTACTTGAAATTACTAAACAAGGGTCGAGAGACAAACTAAAGCAAACACTGACCACAATTATGGTGGCATCGTGTTATTTTTTATTTATTTTTTAATTTTCTTGACCAATAAACTTAACCAATAAAACATCAACATCTAAACCTCTGTTAATTCTCAATAAGAGACTCTGCAGACATAAAATAACGTCAGTCTGGTTAGTAATGAGTGAAGCTGGTGATGCTGTTTCTGGAGTTGTTTAATCAGATCTTGATTTTTTTTCCCAGTTGATTCCATCCAAGGCTGTGGCTGAAGTCATATGTTCTTGTGTTTCTCTTTTCTTCAATGATGCTGCTTGTTAGGTGTTCATCACTAATGCACAATCATCATTTAATCATCTCATTAACTTTAACTCTTTGAGGACTTGGGATTTGACTTGAGACTGTGACTTGAAAGGAATGACTTGGTCCCACATCTGCTAATTAGCAAATCCAGGTGATTGGAACAAAATACTGAGGAGAACTTTTACCTTTAAAAAAGGTGCAAATTTGTCCTTTTAAGGGTACTGCCCCAGTGACAAGCCTTTTGTACCTTTTGATGGCAAATTTGTACTCCATACAGCACATTAAAAAGGCCAGCATGTTGTTTTGTCACATTTATTAAACTTTCAAAACTATTACATTCTCACATTTTTCACAGGATTGTTTAAAATAACAATTAAAAAGACAGGCATACTTTAATACATTCGCTTTATGTTTAAAAGTTATTATCTTGATTCTCTGCATAATCAATAAAATGTCAATATGTCAATACTGTTCAGAACTAGTCAGTAAAGATGTACGTATGTGGGCTCTTAAATATATTTGGTTATTTTGTGCATCTCTTCAAAATAACCAACAACTCATGAAAATGATTATATGTTTAATCTATTTTGAGTGACCATTTCATACACTTTGGCTTACTCCTTTTGTCACACAAGTGATTGTACCTTTGTTTGGGGATTAAATGGTCCAAACATGGACCCTCTGACAGTTGGAAACATATTTGTACCTTTTTTACCCTTAAATGGTACATATGAGTACCCTAAGGTGCAACTATGACCCACTGAGGGTGCAACTTCACCATCTGCACCCTAAGTGTTCACAAACGGACCCCAACCGTACCCTTTTTTCTGACAGTGCATAGGGACAATAAAGCCCTCCCTACACCTACGCTAACCCTACCCGGTACTTTTATTTTCAACTTTTTGATTATTTCCTTAATTTTTACTGAAAATAAATGCCTTTCCGATGCGATATGAGATTTGAAAAGGGAGAAAAAAAAGTTCGGCAAAAGCCGGACTCGAACTTGGGTTGACCGCATCAAAAAGCATAAGCCTTACCATCTACTCCAATGAAACTGATGCTGAATGAGCATCTTTTTTTGTGTTGACTAACAGTCACGCATTGCTGGGCGGAGTTTATCGTAAATAGCCTTTGCCAACAAGGCGGGCTTTTTGCACTTAGTGTAAATAGACACTCCGATCTTTTTTTGCTTAAATTATGTATGAATATTTTAACTTTAATTTGACTTGTACTATATGTTACTGTAAGCTAAGCATCTGAAAATTGTCCTTAAATATTATGCGTTATCTTTGTCGGTGGTTTTCAACTTGTGCTACCAAAATTGTGTATTATACAAAACAAAGATGTAGCTGAAATTAATCACTTTAATGTATAATAATTTATGAAGGGAAATCTTACCAGACTGAATGTTTGATTATCAGACAACCACTGCAGCAAATTAACCCACATTGTAAGTCATATTTACTTTTACCTTGCATAATTCAGTTAGTGATGTTTGAATATGAAAAAATCAAAAGGAAATTGACAAGGAAAAACAAAGAAACAAAAAACATTTATTTATCCCTAACACTAAAACAGTGCAGATATATTATTTTCTTAATGGCACACAGAGCTGATACTATCTTACATTAAAGCACACGGACAGTTATTCATTCACACTGTCAAGTTTATCATAACTCTTTCTGTCCAGTGTGTACCTGATTTTACCTTCCATCACTTGCCTGCATACAGTGGCCACAAAAAGACATTTAGACACATTTAGGCTGTGTTCCACTCCACTTTGAGACACGCACTTGCAAACTTCCCTAAGCACTTCCCCTCAGGCTCAGGGGAATCCCCACTGCCATTTTGAAGTGCGTTTCACTTCGTGAAGTGGACGAGGAAAGTTTATATAGACAGAGACTCAACCCCCTCAATTTTAACCGAGGAAGCGAGTCTGCCTCATATGCACACTTCAGGCCACTCCATAGACCACAATGCAACACGATTATGACGTCATCGCAGATTTAATTTATCCCTGCCCCAAACAACTCTATAATATATAAATGGTTTCTTTTTTAACATGTATTACAGCCCAAGCACACTGTACCTATATACATACAGAATGCTGCACCAAACAAATGCGTAAGGCGAAAAATGTAAACAATAAACCAACTCCACAGCAGATTCTAAATGATCAAGGGCATAGGAGATTCCAATTCAGCCCATTCCAAGGGTTCCACCAGTAGTGGGCACTCATGCAATGTAATCAATGACGCACATCCGAGTAAATGAGACGGAGGGAAGCGAGACTTAGATACTCAAATAATGTCACTGCATTAGCATAAAATCAAGTTCTCAAATCAAATTTCTGGGCCTTCGTTTAGTGGCCTTTAAACAACTGTCAAACATACTACTAAAAAAGATACCACTTTGTTCAACAGACATAAAGTAGATGATTGTTTTTGTCACTAATTTATAATTCTCTAATACACATAACTTTTTACTCTACTAAATGTATAAACGTGTACAATAGCTAACTTCTGGGTGGTTTCAGTGTCAAAATACTTTTCCAGCCACTGTATATGCAGAATATCAGATTTCAGGACTAACTATCAACTTTAATGGTTTCAATACTTTAAGTGTTAAAATAGATATACTTTAGTAATATTACTAATATTACAGTGTCAGTACTTCTATCTAAAAGCATTTCTGCTATCCTCTGTTGTTTGCAATAAATGCATCAACTCGTTCCACAGAAAACATGTTTTCCCTACCAAACACATTTGCACCAGTCCCAAGGTCAGATGTTGGGTAGATGATGGTCATGTTTGTGTCTGTTTTTATTCTTCATTTCAGGTGCTGGTGAGATGTTACTATTGGTCAGCTGGGGAAAGTATTGAGGCTGGAAAACAAAATTTCTCTCAATTAATAACCAACTAATGTTAAGTGAGCAACATGTACAACAAGGTTAGAAACCTAATTTCAAATTCAGTTTCTATGCTGCAGTTCAAAAATCTTAATATGCACTTTTAACTTGTGCGGTGACTGTTTTTATAACTACATTTATCATCAATAAATATTTCCCTATTTCATGCAAATTATGGGCTTTTGAGTTGGACTGAGATTCTTTCGCATGGTTTCCTGTGTTAGGCTGGCCACACACTAGAAAATTTTCGGAATCAGAATCACAATCAGAATGAGCTTTATTGGCCAAGTATGTTTGCACATACGAGGAATTTGTTGTAGTGACAGAAGCTCCACAGTGCAACAGAAAGACAGCAACAGGACAGGACACAGATGATAAAAGAATAATATACAAATATCCAAATAGGCAATGTACAAAACAGCAAAAACACAATATATAATATAGACAATTATGTATGTACAGGTCAAGTATGTGCAAATTTGAAGTGAGAAAATAAAATAAGTGAGTGTGGTGAATGGATAATGTATAATAGTTGTGTGTTCCGTGTTTATTGTCGAGTGTTCATGAGATGGATTGCCTGAGGGAAGAAACTGTTTCTGTGTCTGGTCGTTCTGGTGCCTGTGAGCTCTGTAGCGTCAGAGACCAGATGGTAACAGTTCAAAGAGGGAGTGTGCTGGATGAGGGGTCCAGAGTGATTTTACTCAGCCCCTTTGCTCACTCCAAACTGGATAAGTACAGTTCTTGGAGACTGGGGAGGGTTGTAACAATGATTCGCCAGCAGTCCGGACTACCTCCGTAGTCTTCTGAGGTCAGATTTGGTAGCTGAGTTGAACCAGACAGTTGGCTGAAGTGCAGAGGATGGATTCAATGATGGCGGAGTAGAACTGTTTCAGCAGCTCCTGTGGCAGGCTGGAACTTCCTCAGCTGGCGAAGGAAGTACAACTCCTGCTGGGCCTTCTCCTGGGACAATGGAGTCTATGATTGTCCCACTTCAGGTCCTGGGAGATGGTGGTGCCCAGGAATCTGAATGACTCCACTGCAGTCACAGTGCTGTTCATGATGGTGAGTGAAGTCCACGATCATCTCCACAGTTTTGAGCGTGTTAAGCTCCAGGTTGTTAAGACTGCACCAGACAGCCAGCTCCTTAACCCCTGTTCAGGGCAGACTCGCTCACCATCCCAGAGGCCCACCAGTGTGGAAATGTCTGCAAACTTCAGAGCTTGACAGAGGCTCCTTAGATGTGCAGTCATTCGTGTAAGAGGAGTAGTTGAGCAGTGGGGAGAGAACACAGCCCTGGAGGAGCTCCAGTGCTGATGGTGTGGGTGCTGGATGTGTATTTACCAAGCTTACTGACTGCCGCCTGTCTGTCAGGAAGCTGTTGATCCACTGACAGACAGAGGTAGGGACGGAGAGCTGAGTTAGTTTATTCTGAAGGGTGTCTGGAGATGGTGTTAAAAGCGGAGCTGAAGTCCACAAACAGGATCCTCACATAAGTCCCTGGTCTGTCCAGATGCTGCAGGATGAAGTGCAGTCCCATGTTGACTGCATCATCCACAGACCTGTTTGCTCTGTAGTCAAACTGCAGGGGGTCCAGTGATGTCCTTCAGATAAGCCAAAACCAGTCTTTCAATGATTTCACAGACGTTAGAGCCACAGGTCTGTAGTCATTAAGTACAGTAATTTTGGGTTTCTTTGGGACGGGGATGATGGTGGAGCGTTTTAAGCATGAGGGGACTTCGCACAGCTCCAGTGATCTGTTGAAGATCTGTGTGAAGATGGGGGCCAGCTGGTCAGCACAGATTTTTAGGCAGGCTGGTGACACACCGTCTGGGCCTGGTGCTTTCCTTCTTTTGTTCTTTCTGAAGACCTGGCGCACATCTTCTTCTCTTATCTGAATTGTAGGTGTGGGGGAGAGGGGGGTTGCTGGAGGTGTTAATGGTTGTGTGGAGAGGTGTTCAGGGCGGGTGTGGGGTGTTTTTTCAAACCTGCAGTAGAACTCATTCAGATCGTCTGCCAGTTGTTGATTCTCCAGAGTGCTGGGGGATGGTGTCTTGTAACTGGTGATATCTTTCATACCTTTCCACACTGAAGCAGAATCACTGGAAGAGAATTTGTTCCTTAGCTTGTCAGAATAATTCCTTTTCGCCACTCTGATCTGCTTTTCCAGTGTATTTGGCCTGTTTATATAAGACTCTGTCCCCATTCCTGTAAGCATCTTGTTTGGCCTGACGGAGCTGTCTGAGTTTAGCAGTGAACCATGGTTTGTCATTGTTGTAGGTTAAATGAGTCCTGGTAGGAATGCACATATCCTCACAGAAACTGATATAAGATGTTACAGTCTCTGTGAGCTCATCCAGATCTGTGGCAGCAGCTTCAAAAACAGTCCAATCAGTAAGGTCGAAACAGGCTTGTAAATCCCGCTCTGTTTCATTAGTCCATCTTTTAACAGTTCTTAATACAGGCTTTGCAGATTTAAGTTTCTGCCTGTAGGTTGGAATAAGATGAACCAAACAGTGATCAGAGAATCCTAAAGCTGCCTGTGGGACAGAGTGATATGCATCTTTTATTGTTGTGTAACAGTGATCCCATATATTACTGTCTCTGGCGGGACATGTAACATGCTGTATGTATTTTGGCAGTTCGTGGGAGAGATTTGCTTTATTAAAGTCCCCGAGAATGATTAAAACAGAGTCCGGGTGTTGTTGTTCTGTGTCTGTGATCTGATCAGCGAGTTTCTGTAAAGCTGAGCTCACGTGCGCTTGCGGTGGAATGTAGACACTCACGAGAATGAACGAACAAATCTCCCGCGGCAAATAGAACGGCTTGCAGTTAATGAAGAGCGTTTCTAGATCTGAACAGCACATCTTCTTTAACACGGTTACATCTGTACACCACCTCTCATTGATGTAAAAGCACGTCCCGCTGCCGTGCGATTTCCCCGTTGATTCTGCGTCCCGATCTCCTCTGATTAGCTGGAAATTAGGCAGATGAATCGCGCTGTCCGGTATGTCGCCATTTAGCCAGGTTTCCGTGAAACACAGGGCAGCAGAGTTAGAAAAATCCTTGTTTGTCCGGGAGAGCAGAAGGAGTTCGTCTCTTTTGTTGGGTAGAGAGCGGAGATTCGCCAGATGGATGCTAGGCAACGCTGTTTGAAATCTGCGCTGACGAAGCTTCACGAGTGCGCCGGCTCGCTTCCCCCGTCTGGGCCTCCTGTAGCGTTTGACCAGAGCTACGGCTCCGCCAACAACAATGTCCAGCAAAACGAAAAATCAATCTGAAAAATCTAAATCCGGTAAGAGATTTTGTGGTGTGTTCTGCTGAATGTTCAGCAGGTCATCCCTGGTAAAACTGATCGTATTTGAAAAACAAAAAACAGGAAAAACAAATAAAAACAGTACAAACACTGAAGAGCAAAGTACAATAGCTGCCATCTCCGGCGCCATCTTAGTCAATCCTGGCATGAGTTTTGTTTTACAGGAAGAAAAATAAGCCCAATTTTGAGCCTGATTTGCATCCCCAAATGATTGGGGGAGCATGGCCCAATTCAAAAAGACATCTTGACTGAATCTTGAGCGGGCTGCCTCTGATGTGATACCCGTGATAGCCAATGAAAGCAAGCAATCTTCACCAACCAGATGCCATGAAAGTGAAGTATTAAGAAGGAATATCATCAAAATTCTTTTCCCCCTTTATTTTTCTTCCTGTAAAACAAAACTCATGCCAGGAGAACCAGCTGATGGTGCTGATCATCCTCCTTTTGTTTTTCTTTGCATGTCAGGTTTAAGCTCGTCTTATTCTGAAAATCATATTACAGTCGGCCGGTGTATAGTCTCGTGGTCTGGCCGAATCACGTAGTGTGTGCGATCGGAGGATTATAATGTTAAACACTGATTGAAACTGTCCTTAAATCTGTGGTCTCCACCAGTTTTGAAATCAGGTAAGATTTGAAAACTGTCTAGTGTGTCCCAGGCCTTAAACTGCGTTCACGCCATGTTGTAATTACCATAATTCCGAGATGACAACATATGACATTTTACTCATAGCTTTCCATGTCCCTGGACTCGGTTAATCCAAGTAGCCCCTAAATTAATCTGGCAGTGGTCAGATGGTGTAGTTCACTCTGGTCCAAGTTGTAACTCTCAGAACATTCCGAGCTTACAAATTGTAATTACGAGTTCTGGAGCACATGAAGGCTTTGGCGTTGATAGTGTTGCCATAGAAACACATAATTTATCTCAGAGTAGAATGTCATGTGTTGTCATCTCGGAATTACAGTAATTATGACATATGACATGTTCATGTGTCCTTCGTCCCTTTTCATTAGCTACCATGTTTTTTGAGTTGCCCTCATGTGTTACACCTGTGTCTAGTTAATTGTTGTGTAGCGTTTCCCTTTGTATTTAAGCCCTGTTTTTTCTTCAGTTCACTGGTTACTTATTGCTGTGTATTAAGTGGTTGTTCTGTTCTTCAGCGTTCTGAGTTTTGTTGAATAATTATCTACATCGCTATGCTTAGATCCTTTCTCACCTTTACTTTGCAGCCGTTCATAACATAGGGTAAATTAACATGAGACCGCAGTCCTATAAAAGCATGATTTACTAATGTTTGACTACTGCAAACCTTTGTACATTTTTAAAAAAAAAAATGTTTTTCAATTTGTGTGACTTAAGTGAGTGTCTTACACTCGAGTCTCAGAATTGATCTTCCATTTCTTGTTATTAACATTATTTTTGTTCAGTGTATATTCATTCATACCCCAGGAGCTCTCCGTCTCGTGCCTTTCTCATAACGTCTTGGGAGACGATCAGTTTCTCTGCCCCATCCCGTTACCCCATCTTCCTGAAAGTATGGCAGCTCTAAAAGCTCTTCACAAGACAACCTGCCAGATGGATCCATTACTAGGCAGGACTATAAAGACACGCACAAACACAAACACACATTTATTCAGACCACCTTACTGTATGTACGACATCCACCTGTATTACTACACAACTAGTTTACAAATAAAAATAATGCATTGTAGCCTTTATGGATCTTCTAGTTTTAAAAAAATAACTTATTTTAACATTTTATTTATTCAACATCTTATTTCCATAAAGAGATATTTTTGAAAATTTTGTTAACCTGTTAACCCGCTCCAAGACGCCGACGCACCGAACGCTCTTTGTTTGCACATGTGATTGTTTTGGAATAGAATAAATGAAGCGGGAAAAAGTTAATCTTGACAAACTATATATCATTCTGAAGGTCTAAGCCTCAAGCATCGACGATTGATCGCTGTTTTTCGATTGAAAGCTTATAAGGAATGTATTTGCTACATTTGTGTAAGCAGTACACATCAAAACATGCAGAATGAAAAAGCAGTACCTACCGTTATCATTGTAATAACGAGTCACAAACGCGTCCACTGCTGAAATCCCGGTTTAGTTAGAGAGGTAAGGGTCCACAGAACAACATCTCTTTCAGCACTTTTAGTCCAACGAAGCAATAACGCTGTAATTTGGATGGATATTCCTTTGTTTACGTCTTTTCTCCGGGAGAGTTATTGTTTGTGTCCGTTATGGAATAAATTACGCTCAAAAACAGCGTCTTGGTGGTAAAAAAACAACACGGTTTTGTAGCATACAGTTTTACAAACAGAATGAAACCATCCAAAAAAAAAAAAAGTCACAGATCCGCGGAATATTGTTTATTTGAATTTGGCGCTCTCTCGTGACAGCGCGTGACGCACGCTGTGACGCACCTGTCATCTGAGGGGGGCGCAACTTAGCGATCGCCTTTTTGCACAAATAACTCTTTTTCTTTCTTTTTTTCAACATTTACCATATGTGTGTGTGTGTCTTGTGTGGAATGTGACTGTATATGCATGATTTACATCTCTATAAACTTGATTTACATCTCTATATGTATAATGACTAAAATAGTTTGTGGAATTCTTCAATACATTTGGTGGTAATTTTCATCAAACAGAGGGGGGTGGGGGGCTAGAAAAATATTCTCATAAAAATGATTGCAGGAATCTCATTTTTCAAGGTATCGTCTTCAAATTTGAAATATAAACTCATTAGACATGTGACTTTCAACCCATTACTTTTCTGGATTGCTCCAGGACTTATTTCATGTATTTGTTTATGAAATAAAAAAAAAACATTCAGTGTCGTAAAACATTTTCAAGGCACTTCAGTGTCTATAACTTTTTATTTTTTTGAGCATTATCAACTCTGGATGATGGATAGCCTAGAGTGTCTTCTTTCCAAAGATACCTAAATTGTGTGTGTAGCACATTATTGTCAGGAAATGTTGCCATTTTAATTTAGGTAGGTCATTTTCAGCTGTGAGGCCCAAAATGGGGGGTGCAGGTTAACAGGTTAAAAATGCTATATTTTATGAACACATCATTACTAAACTTGACACAATCATCACCATGTCTTGAACGAGCCTGAGAAGTGTCAGCACTACCTAGTAGTAAAAAATGAACATACCAGCTTATAACTTTTTACATAAAAAGCAGCCAATCATGAAAGCTGTATTACTATACGCATAACTATGGTGAACTGAAAATGAGTTACAAAAAAATCCGTAAGATCATTAAATGTTAAACTTTTATTCTGAATACATTAAATCAAGTCAAGTTATCATGTCAACTTGCAAGACGATACAAGATTCTTTTAAAGAAAAAAATTAGTATAAAATATTTATAAATATACACTTACTGCTGTGTTATGAATAATAAAACAGATGTGGTAGCAATTTATTTTACAGTCCTGTTCCTCATGTACATACTATGTACTTATTGTAGTAATTACAATAAATAGGTACTAACCATGAACCCTGAAACCTAACCCTACCCCATGTAGTTGCCTTATATTACCAATACTTTCTTGGGTAAGTACAATGTAAGTACACGTACTGTAAAATAAAGTGCAACCACAAGTGCTTATGTGTTTGTTTTATTATTGACTTACTAATTGCTTTTCCACTATTTAACAGAAGTGATTAGTCAGTTAAGTCCCTGTGTCTGTTGTTTACATTGATATTTTCAGCTAGGAAGGATTTATTTGTTCTACTGTTTATTTCTATTTTCTATTTTTTTTCTTACTGCATTTGTTTGTAAATAGAACAATGGCTTTCGGCAAGAAGAAGCTATTTGTTATTTGTATTGCTTGTTATATCTATTGTGCTTAAGTGCCGAACTGTCCTGCGGTTTTGATTTGAGCTATTCACATGCTACATACTTTTAGTTTTCTAATTATAAAGGAGAGTACAGCTGTATTTACTCAAGCTTTGATCAGCTGCATATTTAACTGGAGTCTAAAAGCACCAGCCCTCCTGTAAAGCCCTCCTCGGGTAAAGATTTGCAAGTCTACCTGCACTTTGTTACTATAAACATCTACTAGAGACACCAGACTTGGTGGCATGGTCAGAAATTCCACTACTCAGGCACACTCATAAACATCCATGCCACTATGTGGCGATATGATAAAGTAATTTGCTTTTTAGCTCACATTTCTAGAACCATAATTGTCTAAATCCTTGAGTCAAGCCCAACCAAATGTGTATCTATGGTTTCCATATATAAAAATGTTTCTGTCTTTTTTCCCGATTTTTTCGAAGTCTTCCTAAGCTTCTTGTCCAATCTTCACTTCACTTTTGCCATCAATTCTACACCATACTGGCAAAAAAAAAAAAAAAAAAAGATATATCCAAGCGTTGCACAGATAATTAATTTGCATGGCATCATGCATTTTCATAAATTTCAAACTTTTCGCCATTTTGAGTTACTTAAAAATCCTTCCTATTCTAGGTCATTTGTCTGATTTGCACGAAATTTGGTATCCACCAACCTGAGATGCCCCTGAGAACCCCCTTTTTAAAAAAAAAAAAAATTATAATTTGTTTAATCAATGTATGGATTAGCAAATATGTTTGTGGATGAGGCCCATAATTACTTCTTGTTGTGAATGCAATGTCAAAACTACACAAATATTAGTATACATGGACAACAGGATATTCTGAGGAAACATGCCAAATGTAAAAATATTCTACACCGGAAAATCCCGGGTGTTAAATTAACACTGTTGGGTGTCTATACGGGTCCATCCTACAGAGTGTTAAAAGTAACGCTGAAGCAGTGTTAAAGTTAATGAGGTAATTAAGAGATTCATTGAGTAATGATTGACCATTATTGAAGACACCTGATGTTAACAAGCCAAAGAATCACCAAAGAAGAAAATCACAATTTTTTAAGTCACCATTATAGTGGTCAGTGTTTACTTTAGTTGGGCTCTTGACCCTTGGCTTTTTAATATTATGTTTTATTTGGCTACTATAATTGTTTTTTTTGGTGTTGTTGTATTGGTTTTGGGAGCTGTACTCATTATTATACTCATTATATTATACTCATTCACTTTCATTAAATTATCACACTCATGTTATGCGTTTATATGGCAGATGCTTTTTATCCAAACAGACTGCATTCAAGGCATGCATTTTATCAGTTCATACATTCCTTGGAATCAATTTCCTGATATAGACTTTGCTAGTGCCATGCTCTACTGTTTGACAGCATTGTGAGAACACCACGTTTAAATCTAGATGCGAAGAAGTGAAGATTATCACTAGCCCCATCTGTGGAAAAGGCATGTGAAACTTAAATAATAAACCTGTACTGACATCTCACCTTCATCACTGTAATAGCATGAGGAGAAACACCATGGAACCTCTTCTCTAACGGCTCCTGCAACAACAACAACAAAATCAAATTTAGTTACATTCCACAGTGATTTTTTTACAAGTAGGTGTTTATTTTTGTGATAATTTGTGCTACCGTGGTATCAGGCTCAGGGATACTGACTCCACTAAAGAAGACATTGGAGTGAAACACCTGCTGATGGCGTGGGATCAAGTCACCTATCAGGGTCAAAGTTCAGAGGTCAAGAGTCAGTGTATAACTGTTTTTTTGTTTTTTTTAAATGAGATTTAGACCAAACTTTAGTCATACAACTGAAATTAAATATGTGACCCTGGACCACAAAACCAGTCATAAGGGTCAATTTTGTGAAATTGAGATTTACATAATTTGAAAGCTGAATAAATAAGCTTTCCATTGATGTATGGTTTGTTAGGATAGGACAATATTTGGCCGAGATACAACTATTTGAAAATCTGGAATCTGAGGGTAGAAAAAAAATCACAATATTGAGTTGTCCAAATGAAGTTTTTATCTATGCATATTGCAAACCAAAAATTAAGTTTTGATATATTTACGGTAGAAAATTAACAAAATATCTTCATGGAACACAATCTGTACTTAATATCCTAATGATTTTTGGCATAAAAGAAAAAATGATAATTTGACCCATACAGTGTATTTTTGGCTATTGCTACAAATATACCCCAGCGACTTAAGGTTTTGTGGTCCAGGGTCACATATGCTCTTAAAGTGGTGAAAATCCAATGGATAATTATAATTATTATTTGCCTTTTGATTCAATTATGATTATATTTTTACAATAACATTATCACAAATGGCAGAAAAGAAAAAAATTGTAGTGACTACAACTGCTAACTATATGGAAGCTTGTTTCTGCCACTGAATAATAATTGTGACTTTTTATCTCACAATATTGACTTCTTTTCTCACAATTGCGAGTTTACTTTTCACAATTCTGGCTTTTTTCTACAAAACAAAAAAAATTGTGATAAAAACTCACAATTCTGATATTTCTTTTCTGATATAAAGTCGCAATTGCATTATAAAGTCATAATTCTTATAAACTTACATAAACTTACTAGAAAATAGTATTTTATTTCCTTAGATTAAAAGCCTTTTTTATTTTTTTATTCAGTGGCAGAAATGGCCTTCCACCAATTAGATGATAACATATGTAAACAGGATGGTTCCTAATAATTAAAATGACTCAAAATGTCTTTGCATTAAATATTTCTTTTGTTAATTTCCAGGCTTCAACTGGATTTTACATTCCACATTTTAAGCAGTCTCAGACTTTTGGACCCTTTTGTATATAACCTTCAAATTTCAAAATGCTTCCTTTCTTTCTGTTTTAGTACCCAGTGTTTGTCGAATGAGGTGCAGCTGATCCACGTCAGAACGTCCCGGCCAAAGAGGATTTCCAGAAAGCAGCTCAGCAAAGACACAACCGAGGGCCCAGACATCCACTGGGGGACCATACTGAGTATCTCCGACCAAGAGCTCTGGGGCCCGGTACCATCGTGTTGCCACATAATCAGTATAATCATCACCTGGACCAGCTATTTCAAGCACACACACACACAAACATACGCTTTTACTTACAGTAGCTATCTAAATGAGAACCTTCCATAGACTTTTTGTTTTTATATTCAGCTAGTTATAAATATTATATCCTAACCCACTTACTAACCATAACAGAAATCTTTCTGCATTTTCACAACTTTGTTTACTTTATACCATTTTTACAAATGAGGACATCCTCAAAAAATCTATGCTTTTGCAGTATGGTTTTGCGAGAGCTCGTTTCTGGATACAAATGTGTCCCCAAACATGGATAAGTAGCTACGTACACATAATGTAGATTCAGAATTACACGTACATCATACAGAAAGGATTACAACATGCTGATGGATAGACCTTGTGTTAGCCTATAGTAACAACACACTGAAACCCAAGGATGATGCATGTAAGCAGATCCTGACTGGCTGACTGCACCTGTGAGGCTTCACGCTGCCCTGAAAGTGAGCTCAGCACGCATGACAGCTGATATAGGTAGGAAGTATAAATAAGTCATTAATGAAGTGAAGATGCTAAATGCACATAAATGGCTAGAGAGTGAGTGAGCGGGGCAAAGGCACTTACTGAGGATGCGAGCAAATCCAAAATCACATAGTTTGATCACACCGGTCTTGGTCAGAAGAATGTTCTCCGGTTTGACGTCCCGGTGGATACACTGGTATACACACACAAAGACCGACACTGTCAGAGATACATACACAAAACTGCCACTATAATAAGGCAGGGGTTTTTAAAAGACGTCTTCTTTCTAAAAAATAATCTTAACACAGGCAATAGAGACAGTAACACAGTAATAGTGACAGAAGTTCACGATCTAGCAAGAATCTAGCACAAAAAGTGCTCAATAAGATTTGCAGTATTCATAAAATTATAGGCAAATAATACCCAGATGACATACTACTTCCTTTAAGATTCTGTAGTGTGCATTCAATGGACACTTCACTTTCCCATGAGACACCAGGAGATGATTTGTAAATGCACGAAAGTGGCACAACTGACAATGCCAAGATGGCAGTTGTAGGTTGTTTGGATTGCATTATATTGCACATATCCATACTTAGTAAGCTCTTCATCAAATGTAAAGAGCCATTCACATAGAATGCATTTTTTCCATTCCACTGCGTGCATCAAACATGCATTTGATGGATGTGTTTGACCATATGTTTGCACCATCTCACCCATGACACAGCGTTCTAAAAATGTAATGCTCAAGTTAAAAGAAGTTTGACTTTAAAAAAACAAAACAAAACAAACAAAAAAACACATCTCTAGACCTTGCATTTTTCCCATTCCCACTGCCCGCATCTCACGTTTTGTGGTTATTTTTACCTACCCTATAGGAGATTATGATCCACACTCACGAAAACAGTTTTCTTTTTACGTTTTATTTTACATTCATCGCTGATGGGAAAAGACACAAACGTTTCGGCTCAAAGCCTTCCTCAGTGTGCAAAGCGATTCAATCCCTCCACCCACTTTTCAAATCACTAATTAGGTTGACGTCATCATTTATTAACCAGTGTTCAATTACTAAAATCATTAAATCATTTCCATCTGAACACCAAACAATTCCCATACACAACACAGTTCACCACATCCACCCATACATCCCACAACATATCCATGACTAAAATAAGAATTATCTAGATCTCATATTTATCACTATTATATAACCCTGTAGTTTAAATAGACAATTATCTGTATCTACTCTACCAATTGACTTTAAAAGGTATAACAATGGAAAATTCAATGATTGAAAACATCAGAAATACATCGTCATAAACAATCATTGTTTTTCACACTGTAGATACTGTAAGAAACTAGTCTGCCTCGACCCAGCTTCCACTCCACAATATATGTTTGATCATGCTCATTTCCCAAAATGGCTTAAATATTATAGAG
>JAFVLL020037449.1:0-17812 GCA_021397915.2 Tor tambroides | reverse complement strand
CGTTTACAATAAATAAAATTCTTTATTTGGCATCTCTCTGGTGTGATCTACGTTTCCTTTTTCTGTTACGGCTAACCCCTAGAGGTCGTAACAATTGGATAACAGAAAATACAGGCAAACTGCAAGTGGCCAAAAGGACTGGTACAGACCTAAGTATGTACTTGTAGATCCACAACAAGCTTTAATTTTTATATATATATATATATATACTATATAACAGTACTTGTGTTCCGTTTCTCATTCTTCTCTACAAATGTCAAACAAACAAATTTATTTGGGAAGTACTGTAAATACACTGGCTCGTGCATGTGAATACACTATATTATGCACTGCACTGCCAACCAGCCTTTTTTATATACTGTTATGGATATATCTTAAATTATCTTTACAGAGTTGTTCACAAGTTGCATCTGCTATTTGAATGAAGAAAAAAATGAAGTGACATGTGGCCAAGTATGGTGACCCATACTCAGAATTTGTGCTCTGCATTTAACCCATCCAAGTGCACACACACAGCAGTGAACACACACCCGGAGCAGTGGGCAGCTAATGCTGCAGCGCCCGGGGAGCAGTTGGGGGTTCGGTGCCTTGCTCAAGGGTCTCACCTCAGTCGTGGTATTGAGGGTGGAGAGAGCGCTGGACATTCACTCACCCTACCGACAATCCCTGCCAGACCTGAGACTCAAACCCACGACCTTTGGGTTACAAGTCCGACTCTCTATCCATTAGGCCACGACTATTTAATCACTGATAAACATTAAAAGACATTTGTAAGATTTGTTTTTACACTGTATTGTAGGTAAAGATCCACCTCATCCGGTGCTCTTTTTGTTTTCTTTTGCGGTTTGAGAAAACACTGCAAATGATTCAGTGTATGAGTGAACTGTCTGAATGAACCAAAAACAAATTCAGACCATTTTGCAAAACCGTTTGACCAGTTAGCTCAAGAGTGCTTAATTTCTGAATCTGGCATATGATCGTAAATAGCTGATAGAAAACACACAACATGATTGCAGAAATATTATCAGGCAAAATGATTCTCATGTCAGTAAATGGTAATCTCCATTCTCAGTATTTATCAGTAATGTTTACTGGGGCGTATGGGTATTTCAAGGGTCTAGCAACACGCTGCTGACAACCACACAGTATCCTTATATGTTCAAATAAATACTATGATGAAGGTTTGTAAGGTCAGATCAAGTAAATATTGTGTTAGGTTATTAGATAATTATGTAAAATATTCTACTTAAGTCTGATCCCAGTTTGACAGTCAGTCATTCTCTTCTGGGGCAACAAGTGACATGGATGTGCTATTTTTTAGAAAGATCTTTGCCGTTCTCAGTTGCATTTTAATATAAGCAAACATGGCTTCTCACATACAGTATATGAAAATATATGATTTGCCATTCAAGAATAAATGTTAAAAAAAAATGTAACCATAAAAAAAAATCTCAGTCCATTTTTGTGATAATAGAGAAAAAATATATCCATCTTGTGTATCCTTATGGCCTGTTATAAATGAAACCTGCATATAATTTGTATTATAAACCTTACTCAACACTGAATATGTAGAACTGTTCTTCAAAAAAGTTATGTCCAGATACAAATTTTTACATCTGACATTGTCCACTCCTCACTGAGTCTCAGATGGGTCTTACAATCTGTCGTCTGTTTCCTCATAGAGCAACATCCCACTGAAGATCGTAAGGGGCTCCACAGAGTGGGCAAGTTTACCTGTGACCAGGTCAATGCAGACAGTATCTCCTTTCTCCAGAGGAAGTATGATGTTGAAGATGACCAAGGAGCCAGGAGTGTGCCGTGCCTCTGCCATGGGTTTCTCAAGACCCTCAGGCTGATAGCCTGCTGAATCTCCGCGGGCAATTCCATAATTGGATTTAGACAAGACTGCCTCGATTTTGACATTCTTGTGACCTGTCAGGACTGCACTGAAGAAGTATCGCCCCTTCACAGGTGCAGTGAACGTACCTGTCAAAATACATTTAGTGAGAGAATTTATGATTATGACAGACCTTAATTCACACACTATAAGCTTGTCTTTAACATACACACCTGTCTTTGGATTGTAGGCCTTTCTTTCATTGACAAAGACCTTGTTGAAGACAATAGTGCCTGCATTGGTTTGTGGTCGTGTGAGTGCTGCTGAGAATGACAGTCGTGGGACGTTTGCATCCTCTCCAGGAGGTCCTGGTAAGCACGAGAAGAATAGAGAAAAAAATTATTTAGTTTTAGAAATATCAATTTATTAGTAGAACATTTTATTAGTAGTCGTAGCAGTAGTAATAGTAAGAACACACTGACCTTGTTCACCTCTGAGGCCTAAATAGGAAAAATGACAAAATATATAGAAAAATATAAGTGATTTGAACATATAAAATCCTGTTCTGGTGATTTTGTGATATATATTATATATATATATAAAAATATATATTTACTTATTTTCTCATCTCATTTATTTACCTGGGGGTCCTATTGGCCCTACTTTCCCTTGTGGTCCTTCTCTGCCTGGAGGTCCTTGAGGCCCAGGTGGTCCTTTGGATCCTATCTCTCCCTGAGGACCAGGTGGTCCAGGAGGTCCTGAGGATTGGCCCAAAAGAAAATGCTTGGTTTTTCACATTCAAAAACAACTAAAAATGGATAGTTGAGGTATAATGTGTCCAATTGCTTTTAAATTGGTAACACAAATTATAAAATTTGTTTTCGTCTTGACATATGTAACATACCAGTGAAGTCCTCTTCAATGAAGCTCTGGAACTCCTTGAGAACATGCAGTATGGAAGAGTTGAGGTTGTTCATTCTGCCATGAATGTTCTCTAAGTGAACATTCTGAATGCTGTTGATGGCCTCACCGTGAGAAATAACTGTGGAGTTTAGGTCATTAACACATGTCCAAAACCCAGAAACGTGTTTGCTCAGGCCATCTTTGATTGTATGAAGGTTTACTGACAAGGAATCTAGTCTACTGCAGACATCCTCCATCTTCGAGAGCCTCTTATCCAGCCCTTCTCGAGAAAGTTTGCATTCTCCCATTTCAATCATCAAATTGCTGTTAAAGCTACTGATGCCATCAAAACGCACTTTACTGTCTGCTTTGTGCTTGTTCAAATCATCCTGAATCTGATCTAATTCAGAGTAAATTCTTTCCTTAGACGAGTCCAGACCAGTAATAGTGTTTTCATGCCCCTCTATGGTGTTCCTGAGGCCTTTCAGAGTGTCATTGATGGAGCTGAACATTTGGATTACCCCTGTGAGCTCACCCTGAATGGACTTGAGGTCTTTGCCAAGCTTGCGAGTTATGGTATTTTGATTATCCATGTTCCTCTGATGGTCAGCCATGCTGATCATGCATTGGCCTGTGCATTTCTCAACCTCTTCTTTCAGTTTGCCCACTTCCTCCTGGAGGTTTGAGCATACCAGCGAGCAAGCATACTCATCTGAATCTACTTTTCTGTGTAAATCTACAAGTTCTCCCTGGATCATGTTAAAAGTATGGCTGGTTATGTTTCTTATTTTCTTAAGTTCTTCCTTTATCGAATTGCATACGTCACAATCACGTAACATATTCTCCACATCGGAGACGATTTGGTTAAAGTGCTCTCCATTTTGTCCTGTCAGATCTTTAATTTTTTGAACGTCTTGGCTGAGATCTATAATACGGTCCAATAAGGAGTCACCAGACACACTTAAATCCTTTAGTTTGGTGTCAAACTTCTTAATGTCCTCCTCATTGGCAACAACCTTCCATTCCAGACTTTTCACAGTATCTGCTGTCTCACTCCCTTTTGAAATGCACGTCTCTGTGCACAAATGAATCGCTGACTTAAGCCCACTGTCAAGATCAGTTGTTTTGTTCCCTAACCTTTCCAGATCATTTTTGTGATCGTTAATGAAACGCTTCAAGTCTTGGACATCAATCTCCACGGTAGATATTCTATAACCATTATCATCGTTTCGACTGAGGACAGAGTTCTTTATCTGGCCGATCTCTCGGTGGACAAACTCCTTCATGCTTGTCTCAGTATGGGAGCATTTTTGCTCAGTTTTTCTCACAGTCCCATTCAGTCTTCTCTCCAGTTCTCTAAGACGGCTGTTTAGTTTTTCATCAAGCGCTTTTCCCCGACCACCATTGCCTGATCCCCTCAAGTCTTTCTCAAGACGTCCTCTAAGGATATCATATGCCTCTGCAGTCGAACTGACCTTCCTCTCAATGGCACCAAGCCTCCTGTCCAGATCGCTCAGGGAATCACAGCAACTCTGATAGTGTGATAGCTCCTTCTTGAGCAAATCTACAGTTTGTTGGTGGTGCTGCTCCATCACACTTATGTGCTTCTCCAGAGCTCGGATCCTCTCTCTGTCTTCCTGCTGTTGCCTATGAATGCTCTCCACTCCGGTTTGACATGACGAGCAAGACAGTGTCACCCGCCTTTCCAGCTCCCTAAGAATCTCCTCTTTAAGTGTGCCATAGCGACTGTCCAACTCGTTTCCAATTCCATTGCCACCCACAAGGTGGTTGTTGATGCTGGAGAGGGTTCTGTCATGGACCTGTGTCATGTTGTCCAGCATGTCCAGCTTGGTCTGGATGCTATGAATGGTCTCCCTCATCCCTGGCTGGGATGCATCGGCCAGACTGTTGCCACCACTGATGCCTTCCCTTCGAGATTCTTCATGTAATTTCTTATTCATGTTGTATAAAGTTGACTGGAGATTTTGAATTTGTTCCTCAAGTTGTCTAATCTTTTCGCTGTCACTTCTCCCTATTGAGGGAGATTGATTGCATGAGTAATTAATATTGAAGTTATTTGACATTTACTAATTCGAATTGAGACCAGCACCAGAGTTTGGACACATCTATTTTAATCATTCAGGTAGGTCCAAACTTTTTACTGGGAGCATATCTACAAAGAGACCTATGAAGCTATTTTTTTAAAGAAGACAAAAAATACTTACAACAGAATACTGCAGAATTGAAAATATTCTTAAAATCACACCCTATCAGATCAACTTGGCTCACTAAGTTCTAGGGTTTTAAAGTGCTGTAACGCCATACCTTCTTCACCAGTAGTTCTGCCCCTGCTATCACTGCAATCATCTCCCGAGTAGCCATGACAGCACTTCCATTCCATCTCTGTGACCATTTTATAGGCAACCTTGTACCGTGGTTTTCTATAGGTCCGATACCTGTGGTGTGAGATATTTCATCATATACAGTTCTAGCAGAAACTTTGAATATGATCTCTATGTGTAGTGTTTTTGCTGTAAAAATTAAGCTTTTACATATGTGTACTTCTGTGATATTTCTGAAACTTGCCACTTAAAGTTGTCAAGTTTAATTCAATCATCTTTCAAGACTTTAACCTCAGTCTCTAATGGCACTTCTCAAGTAGGCAGATAGAAAATATTCCTTTTCCGTTCATATCCTTGCTACGTATCACTTTTCGAAAGGCTACAACTCTGCTAGGCAACAGTACAAAAAAGGCCTGTTCTTCTTTTTCTTTGAGCTGTTGTTTCTGGGCATGTTTTTGTTATTTTATTCAGTCGAAGCTTTCAATACATCATTAAAATCTTTGAAAGTGTTTGCTTTGCTCTGGAAAGCCTCTTGTGTGTCTACTGAACTTTCAAGTGCAGTTGTTGCTATTATTAGAACATTGTTTATACTCAATTCATACTTGTGATGTGGCTTCGGTCTTTTATAGGGGACTAGTATTATGGCTTTCTTTGAAGATCTTTGATGAATCCGAGGTTTATTGAGCCCTAATAAAAAGGCCAACTTCATCTTGGACTTATGACTGAATGTGTTCTCTAAAATAGTGAGTAAAATAACAACATTACAAGTAACTTTCTGGTACATTAGCAGTTTCATCTGAGACAGATTTATGTCTCGACTTCTCTCCCATCTCATTCCATGCATAGTTCTGGTGGACACACGTCCAGTTGAGTGAGGGACACGTTCCAAACCTTTCCCGTTTGACACTGTCATAACAGCAAGTGGTAACCAAGATTAAATGAAATGCAGTTTGGCTGTGTTTTTTCTCATGAATACTTACAAAACCACATGGGAACATTGGCCCCAAGCACAACGCTGGTATTCAGGTTTCACATACGTCTCCACTCCATCTTCCATTACACAGCTTACAGTCTTTGTTACTACGTAGGCACACCAGTTCCTGTTTGTGTACAAAGCATAGCCAAATTATACTTATTAAGGCTTCAATTCAAGTGGTTGAGGACTGCCATCTTAATTTTAGACAGAGCGAAATTAAAAACATACCCTGTAATTAAAGTACAAATAATTGCCCTTCAAAACCAAAACTTTCTTCTAGTGACACCCACAAAACCAAAACTTTCCTCCAATGACACCCACGAAGCATCACATAAGTTAGCAAGGTCATGGCAGGCTTGGAACAAAATTGTCTTTCTGTTCTGTCAGAGCATGTGCATTCTTCCATTGATTTGGACGGAAAACCCTACTAAAATAATCGGAGAGAGTTTCTTTTTAGTCAATCATCAAAATACAACGCAACCAGTGTTGTCCAGTTCCCGAACTAATGATTCTAGTGATCAGGTCTTTGTAGAGAATGAAACATACACATGAATGAATGAATGAATGAATGATGCATTTATATAGCGCTTTATTGTGTATTGCCATACACCCAAAGCGCTTTTACAGTCATGAGTGGGGTCTCTCCTCAACCACCACCAGTGTGCAGCAGCCACTTGGATGATGCGACGGCAGCCACAGCACTCACCACACACCAGCTACAGGTGGAGAGGAGAGAGAGTCATAGAGCCAATCAAGTGGACGGGGATTATTAGGAGGCCATGATAGACGAGGGCCAGTGGAGGGAATTTGGCCAGGACACCGGGGTTACACCCCTACTCTTTACGAGAAATGCCATGGGATTTTTAGTGACCACAGAGAGTCAGGACCTCGGTTTAACGTCTCATCCGAAAGACGGATATATATGTGATTATGTTAGGCTTTGATGTATTTAGTCTAATCATTAGTCTATAAATAATTTTAATGATCCTGTGATTTCAGTGTCTTGGAGCAGCTTGGTTTGCAGTAAATGCTGCTCCAACTCTGCAATTGCTGTTGGGCCACTTATGACATGCATTTGAAATTGCAACTTACACAACCTTCTTCCCAAATTTGTAATGAGAATCTCAATTTTTATTCAATTATAACAAAACCATGATGTGGAGGAGAAGAATTGTTGAATAAAGTCGTTATTTTTGTTTTCTTGGACTATTTTAGCAATGTCCTTATATTTCTGGGCCTGGGAACATTTCAGTTGCATTGCTGTCTATGGAGGGTCAGAAAGCTCTCGTATTTCATTAAAAATATCTTAATTTATGTTCCAAAGATGAACAGGTTTGGAACGACATGAGGGTGAGTAATTAATGACAGAATTTTCATTTTTGAGTGAACTATCCCATGAAACGATTTTTCATGACTACCATCCAGTTTAGCATAAAATATAAGCGTTTGTTTTTTCAGACAATTGTTTGTCACTTGGGTTTATTTGATGTTTATATCTTAAATGTCCGCCCATCCTGTAAGTGAATGAGGGGAGGGATATCCCCATCCTGCTCAGCGATATACATCTACTCTGGGCACACAGAAGACTAAGTACATTCATATAAAAAGGATAATAAAAGTAAAATAATAATCAAAGATAGTTTAGCAAGTTTAATGTAGTTTCTCCAACACCTTGGAGTGCTGTATGATTTAAAAACTCATTTTCTGATTAAAGTGAAAAATGATGGTGTTTTCTCAGGGAGCTTGTTTAGATGGGATTGAAACCAGGCTGAAATCCAATGCTTCTGGTTCATCACAATAACTCATTGAGCCTGGTTAATCATTCGTTATCATGAGCACTGCTGAGACAGGAATGTCTCGATGCATCAGCTGCAAGTGCTCTCACACATACAAACAAATGGGGCCCAGACACTGAGAGTACACAAGTTCAACACGGACATCTTCACCACAGACAACCATTCTTTTCAAATTCTACACCCACTCAATCTTTGATTAGTCAAGCTGGATCTATTTGTATCTGCCTACATGTTGAATAAAGTCTTACTTTTGATCATCATTATGGATACAAAATGTTGTGTTGGTTTGTAAAATAATGTGGAATATTTGTAAGTGCACATTGGGATTAAGGATGTGATGAAAGAGAACTAAATTTTAATAGTGCAAAGTTCTGGATGGATTAATGAAAAACAGAATGTGCATAGAAGCATTAAATAGGACATATAAATTGTGGTTTAGAATATACAACTAAAAGTGTGATGGTGAATAGAACACTGAGCCATTGTTTCAGCTTTATTCTGTGGGGGAGGTAAAAAGGCCTGGGTCCATGTATACCAATGGGAAAAAAGGAAACAGTGGTTCTCAGCTTTATCAAATATGAAAGAGGAAAAGTAAACAAAAACTTTAGAGTCACAATGGCCTCTTTGTCTCATATGTACACAAATCCATTTTGATTTTATACAAGATCACTCTTAAGAATGGGTTCCAATGTCCAGCATTCTTGTACCATGTATTTTTGCTCTCGATTTAATTACCACACAATGTTTTTTTTCTTCAGGATTGAATCAGTATTTTTTTTAACTCTTTCTATAAACACTTCCAGTCATCTAATTATTTTTTTACAACACACACTGCAACTGTCAGCATTTACTTTTATACAAGAATAAAAGTCACTGCTTAGTCATATAAACAAGAACACCTAGACGCAAGTGTCAAGCCTGTGCCGCTCCAACTCAAGAACATCCAGCTTAAGGCAGTTGAATATAAACACTTTGCCTTGACAGGATAAAATCCACAGAACCCAGTTTGGTAAGGAATGAAGTATCACTTCAGCATCTCAAGCAGAAACAGAACTTGGACAGAAATAATAGTGTACACAGAGTACACAGCAACAGTAGGGCAATGTATTGCTACGCTCAAAAGAGAAACCGTGGGTAGGTCTTCAGGGTAATTGAGTTATCCATACAAACAAAGCTCAAATATATTTAAGTAAGCTGTTTAAAGGCAGATCAGTAGAAAGTTTTCTTTGTTTTTTTAGGCCAACAGAGAAAATACATGCAATCTAAAGTCTACAGGCCACATTTGAAGATCTCACAGTTTTCTTCCACTAGCCTTATTTGCAGATTTTTCACATCAAATGAGGCAACACATTAACCCTTTAAAGCCTATATATGATTAAAAGAATAAAGCCATATATGATGTATCATAAAGCCATATATGTGACCCTGGACCACAAAACCAGTCATAAGTAGCACGGGTATATTTGTAGTAATAGCCAACAATACATTGTATGGGTCAAAATTATCGATTTATCCAAAAATCATTAGGATATTAACTAAAGATCATGTTTCAAGAAGATATTTAGTAAATTTCTTACCATAAATATATCAAAACTTCATTTTGATTAGTAATATGCATTGCTAAGGGCTTTATTTGGACAACAGATGATTTTCTCAATATTTTGATTTTTTTTTTTGCACCCTCAGATTCCAGATTTTCAAATAGTTGTATCTCGGCCAAATATTGTCCTATCCTAACAAACCATACATCAGTGGAAAGCTTATTTATTTATAGATGATGTGTAAATCTGTATTTCAAAAAATTGACCCTTATGACTGGTTTTGTGGTCCAGGGTCCCATATGTGTATCATAAAGCCATAGATAATAGACACATTTCTAAGGCCTATAAATTATCAACATGTTCAAAACTGTGTACACAATCTACTATTTGCCTTCTGTCATCTGACTGATATTTTATACATTTAATCTTTACAGACTTTTATATTGTTAGTAATATTTCAAGATAGACACTTACTGGACTGAAGCAACTTAGGTTTTGTTGATTATCCATATACATACCTTTTTATAAAAATAAATAAAATATAAATATGATACACCAGGCATTTGAGAAACATCGCATTATATGTTTTCCGCCCATGATAAAAACTACACAACTTTGATGATAAAACATACACCGTTTAAATATCATCTTAATAAGACTGTTATTAGGAAATATACCAATGATATAGTGACAAATTAAAAATATATTTTACGTAAGAAGTCGGCTATACTGTTATAAAGAAGATCTCATTGATTTACATTACAAGCCGTCAGAATTTCATCTTGATTTTTTTTCCCATATATATAACAACAGCTGTACTAAACTGTATATTTTTGCTAAGTTTAGGCCTCTGAATACAATTTAGGTGTTTGGTCCTCCCTCAAGTATGAACACCACATTTTCCGATGTCATACTATATGAACCATAAAAGCCTGATGTAGCCAAATATGATACTCTATGAAAAATATGCATCTTTTGTCTTAAAGTTCAATAAACTGTTCCATTTAAAACAATATAGATTTTCTGACTATTATTTGATATGGAAGGCTTTACAGGGTTAATGTGCAGAACCACAGGAATTTATATCCAAAACCAAATACACTTTTACACAGTTTAAACACTGTCCAAAATATCTCCACACAAAGATATTAGCACTGGCTTTGTCAGTGTCCCTTCATTGCTTCCGTATCATATTTACTTCTTATATCCAATTTCACAAATGTTTGCAATTATGGTTTAGATGTAAGAAAGTGTGTATTTCCTATTTGAAATCTGAATGATTTAGATAAAAGCTGAGCTCATCAAACTGTTTGCGAGATACTCCCTACAAGCAAACATAGTGCGCATGTTTGCTGAGAACACTTACATACATGTATACACTTTACATCAAGGATGAAACTAACAAAGTTTCTTGAACATCATAAGTTTTGTCATAGCAGGAACTACTTGTTTATGACTCCAGGAAATGCATCACAGTGAAAGATAAGCATTTGAAACAACATATTTGTTAAAAGGTAAGTTATGACATTGCTATGTATATATATTTAACAAATTATTTTAAGATATTTAAATGCATGTCATATTTCAGACTTTGTTCTATACAGAAAAGTCTGTTAGTAAAATTAATGTTAAGGAGTGCAGTTAATGTCTCTTTCAGTTTTCTCGCATCTGTTTTGGAGAAATAGCTTCTCAAAATATATGTCAGCAAAAAAGATTCATTTTACTGGAAACTGGCACATTTTTTCTGTTGGATTGAAAGCATCTGTGTATACCAGCTGTTTATAAGGCATAATCTGGACTGCAAGTCATAGTACAACTCAATCAAAAGTAGAAGAGCAGCTGATATCATCCAAGATGTTGAACAGACAGGAAACACGGGACACGCTGTGATGGAGGATTTCGGCTACCACAAGTTGTCTAATATTTCACACACATCTGTAAAAACAAAGCAGAGTTCAAACAGACAGTCTTAAGCAGTGGTGCCAGCAGGGGCCAACACATTCTTTCCCAAACTAGTGCAGTGTAGAACCTCTTTACTCCACTGGGCTGTGCTAGTGCCAGGATAAGTGCACTTAAGGTCTTCACCGTTTGGCCTCTGTCCCATTGCACATGCATTGACGTCTTGCTCAGTAAAGCCAAAAAAGGGCAGACCTGTTCAACAGTAGCTCACTCACCCAGAGTCTGCAATTTCATACTAGATTTAGCGACTAGAAACTAATAAACTCAGTACAGTATGACCTTATATTTGCAATATCAGCACAGGTGTGACACACGCCACATGATCTTAGAAACTCAGCTTGAATGTTTGTAAACAATGGTACATAACTTAATGAAGTGCTGTGACAGTTGACCATATATAAGCAAGTAATTTTGAACACCGCAAAAATGCTTCAGCCTCAACAACCAATATTTCACATTTTCTACTTAGTTATGAATCTTTTAATAAAAATAAGTGCCACAAAGTTAGTAGGTCTCTACAGAATAGCCCAAAACAGCCCTAGATGTAACTCTGATCATTTAAAACAAAATAAATATAATGGTATAAATACTTAAGAATAATAATGAAAAATACAGATTTTTGTATAAATTATACTTTACATGACAAAACATTTTCAGTGTATTATTTTATTACTGATAATGTTAAAAATTATTAAATGATCAACTCTGAGGTGTGTTGCTAAAATGAAAACTTACCTGTGTCTGCTGGTCACCTTAGATCCACTCTGTGCAGCTGATAAAGACTGACTCTCATCCACATGTTGAGTGTATCGTGACGCGTAAGTTCCTGCTCCCCAAATATCTCCAGGTAAAATCAGCGCCAATAGAGGCAATAAGTAAACGAAATATAGTGCCATGACTTACAAGTAAAAACAGATTTGAAAAAAACGATCGTTAGAAAAAGTACATCCAACAGCTTCAACTTAGAAAATGCGCCTTGTGCGCATCGAGTGCAGTCCAGCAGCCCCGCTAACTCTCCACTGATGTACTTCATAAAGTTCTGTGTAAGTGTTGTCTGAGTTTATGCACCTTTGTCATCATTTCGCAAAGTGTCCATTAATCTTAAAAGACGCCGTCAGTTCACCCATGGCACACGGTCCGCATTGAAACACTAATGAGAAGTGTCCGGTTTTTTTCTTCATCGTCTGCGCAGTCATAATGTGAAAACTGCCTTGAAATGATGCAGATCCAACCCCCCCACCCCCTCTCGCTCTCTCTCGCTCTCTTTTCCCATGCTCTGCTTTAAATTTTAGGTCCCTCCTGGATCTTTCCTGGAGTATCAGTTGGTCTCGAATCATAGCAAGCCGATAATAGTTATCTGTTTAACCCTTATTTTGTCTTTACAGTAAAAAAAAAAAAAAAATGCTGTAAATTTTACAATGTTTTTTGTAACCAGACTTTAATCTATGAAATTATCAAGAATGTACAGTATGCAAACACAATGAGAAGTATGTATTTGTATAAAATTGATTTTGTCAGAAGTGTTTTATCTGTGGCCTTTAGGCATTGAAATTTGACCCGTATTTAGGGGAAAAGAGTCATAGCCTTTCACTATTCGCTATTCTGCAGATTTATTTATTATTTCATTTATTTACAAGTAAATGTAATATTTACCAGGGTTTTTCTAAAAGTTTTTGATGCCTAAGACCCCCCAATATGATGATCCCCTAAGAGACTAAAATATACATACAGCTATGTATTTTCATATACAAAGACTCGTTTATACTGTGTGGCCTTATTGGCTTTTATACAGTATGGTGAATTGAAGCTGTAAAATATTTACTTTGTATTAAGTTGACGTTGTGTCACTTTAAAAAAAAAATAGAATTTTCTGCCCCTGGTTTGAAATCCCTCTGAAATACACAAAAGGAAAAGTTGTCTCAGCTCTGGTCTGGACTTCACCGGACAGTTTCCTCAGATCTCAAGGTTGCTGAGATAGCATCACATATAATTGCTGTGACCTCAAAGCAATGCCGAAGGGAGGATCCAGGCTGCTAAGAGACATGATCTAACCTAACCTATACCCTGTTTCGGTCTACTGGACCGGAATAACAGCCTCAGCAAATTTTCATCTTTAGCATCAGTCCAAGTCAGGGTTTGTCTGGAGAGTCACGCTAGACGTCAGTGTTGAGGACGATGACCACTTGTAGGTGTTTCAGTTATGACGCTGCTAATGTAAGAACCCAGGCAGACAGCAGTTCAAGGTTAGTTTGAGTGAGGTCTTTCTTCTTGGCCAGACATGAGGAAAAAAGTGTGTGTGAATGCATGCGTGGTGTGTTTTTTGAGCTCCCTTCCACAGTTTGATCTCTGTACTTTGTAAAAGAATTTTATTTTTACCAAACTCTGTTGCATCAGATAGATTTAAATCTCCCTTTATCCATGTCTGTCTACCGCAGAAAACTGGAGAAACGGGATCTTTTTCTAAATCATTATATTATTCATTACATTTTAATGTCATTCAACCTCAAGACAGCATTTTCCAGTTTCTATTTGACTGTAGTCTGCATTTTAAGCTCTGATTTGACTTTAAACTTGTTTTAGCCAACATTGGATCTTCCCGACTTTCATTTTGAAACTGAAAGCACTGTTAAGACCCTGGACTTTGTACAACAGATTAAAATTCCTGAGGGGACAGTTTATTTGCAATCAGTGAACAAAAGCTGTGGTACACAATATGTAACAAACTGGGGGTGTTGTGGTAGTCACAATCTTCTCAGGGATTGACAGATATTTCTGAGAAATGCTAAAGACATGGGTTATGGTAAATGTAGAGACTTTAATAATGTTAAAGGGATAGTCAACCCAAAAATTAAAAATGCACTCCCTCTCATATAAACCTGTATGACTTTCTTCTGTGGAACACAAAAAAGAAAAATGTTGAAAACCACAGGTTTTAGGTCCCATTGACTTCCAAATTATGGACAAAAACACTATGGAAGTCAACATTCTTCAAAATGTCTTCTTTTTTGTTCCACAGAAGAAAGAAATATATACAGGTTCGAAATGACATGAGGGTGAGTAAATTAATTTCATTTTGGGGTAGACTATCTGTTGTTATTTTCACCCCATCCTTATAAGGAATATGTTGAACCAAAATTTTAAAATCTATCATTATTTTCTAAAATCTACAAAATTCCATTACATTTTATTTGATAGTTTTATATGACAAACTGAAAACAACCATGTAATCTTTCCTTCCTGTCAGTTGTGAACTGGAGATTGCAAATGAGTGAACCCATGAATCCGATCAGTCCAATTCATGAACAAACATCTAACTCAAAAGAATGTGCAAAGGATGGCACAACATATAGGTAAATAAATAATGACACCATGTTATTTCTGGCATTTTACTATCCCTTAAAATGTACTTTCACAAACTCATTAATTAAATGGGTGCAAATTCTACACAGCAGCCTCCTTTCTCTGCATCTGCTTTTTCTGAAGTTCAAGAATGTTTACATTCTTTCTGTCTTGACCTACCATCCTAACACTATGGGTCATGGTGTTTTGTTTGGTTTAGTTGTGTGTGTTCTCTGTATGTTGTTATTTTACACTTAGAAGCACCCCAAGAATGCCAGTGGTTGCCACCCATCTTCAATATATATTTTACAAGATCACAGGAGTTTCACTATCTAACAAAACCCCAAGTCTGCGGCTGGTTAATAGGAGTCATCGAGAGGCATTAAACCTCAGTGCACTGCTCTGTGTTCTGCCTCCAGCATGCTGCTAGAGTCCCAACACACATTCCAAAAGTTAATATAAATACATTGAATCAAGCTCAGTGACAGCTGCACTCCCGCAAAAACACGGTCCCATAAAATCAGTCTCTGGGATTTGATTCGTTGCTTTTAAGATTAGCACTATGTCACTGTGTCTGTCTTTAACTAGAAAGGATTTTCACTGTCATGACATTGCTGTTTGCCTCCTCAGACACAGGATGATCCTCATCTCATGATTTAAGTTGGTAAGTAGCCTTAAGTGTTTCTTAAACACATGTATCATGTATGATACTTCTGTTTTCAATAATGACTTTCAAGGCAGGCCATGAAACATCTACATCATTCTACGTCAGAACGCCAGCTTCTGCGTCAGCAGCACCACATGAATGCGTCGTGGTACTCTTGTGAACACGCAGCAAAGAGTAAGAATAATTTATTTTATTTTTGTTTTCTTTTGTGCACAAAAAGTATTCTCATAGCTTCTTAACATTACAGCTGAACAACTGATGTCACATGGACTATTTTATTTATGTCTTTACTACCTTTCTGGGCCTTGAACGTGTCAGTTGCGGTGCTGTCTATGCAAGGTCAAAAAGCTCTCGGATTTCATCAAAAATATCTTAATTTGTGTTCCGAAGATGAATGAAGGTCTTACGGGTTTGGAACGACACAAGGGTGAGTAATTAATGACAGAATTTTTATTTTTTGGGTGAACTTTTCCTTTAAGATTTCTGGAAAAACATAATGGTGGTAATACTCATCTCCGCGGCATTGCTACTATGAAAAAGAAAAAAAAAAACGGCCACCTGTAACATATGCGTGCTGTATCCAACCACACACATGCACCAGGATCACGTTAACCTGTTTAATTGCCAATTACTTACACTGCATGGTTTACATGTGAAGGCTTAATAGAAATCCGCTGTGAGAAAAACAGCTCATTTCATTTATGAGAATGCTACATTGCTTTTAATGTTTACCATCTGCACTCAGGAGCAGTCACGCAGTTAGTGGTCACAAATGTTGGTTGTTGCCATTGTTCTCATGTGGGAAAAGCAAACCTTGACTATGTTTTTGCATACGGTTTGCTATTAATTTTGGAAATGCAAAGCGAAACATTTCCACAATATTTTGTGGCTTACGCTTATGACCTTCTAATGATCCTGTGAGAATAAATACACATTACAACTGTTGATTCTGGAACTAAATAAAAATGAAAAGTATGTTGTGAAGATCTTGATAGCTGATAAACCCAAATGTGTTCTGTTTGGGGTCTTTCATTTTATTTTTCCACAATGTGTTTTAGCAGGGTCAAACTTACCTCCAACACAGTTACTAGAATTTCACATTTATGAGAAGTTCATTTTTAATTTCTGGTAAAATATAAGGATGAAGTTATAATAATATCTGCCTGATTAGGTCAGAGGAAAACATTAGAAGAATCTCAAGGGAAGAAAAAAATAGTTTCAAAATTACCATGAATATTTTTATACAAACATCATGGGGTCTTAATAGAACATGAGAGTTAATTATTTAAATATTATGATTAATTGTAAATGCCAGAATGATGTAGTTTTGATCAGACCATTTTCCTTTGACATGGCACAGAGGTGGAACACTCAAGGGGATCAAGCCTGGGAAAGGGTTTGGAGCTCCGCAGTGCTCCTGCTGTGTCTTTAAACCAACCAGAGCATCGGTGCTCCACTGGTATTCGCTGTGTTCTCAATGAACCGTGGAAGGCTGGGGGTTTAATGGTGGTATGAGTTAAGAAAGCAAAGGGATGAGGAAAGAAAGCTCTCCTTTGTGCAAGTGGATGAGGGGAGAGACCATCCA
Organism: Tor tambroides; assembly: GCA_021397915.2. Taxonomy (NCBI): domain Eukaryota; kingdom Metazoa; phylum Chordata; class Actinopteri; order Cypriniformes; family Cyprinidae; genus Tor; species Tor tambroides. The sequence continues at coordinate 867 of JAFVLL020037449.1, read as the reverse complement.
CGACCTTCTACTTCCACCCCCGCCCCAACACCAGCTCTTGCTTTACTATCGTTTTGGACTAGCACAACCAACCACAAGGTAAATGGAGGAACAACCACTAAAACCCCACAAAAGCCAAACATGCATCATTTTTAGGTGAATTTTTAAAGTCATGGATTCAACAAAACTATATTTATTAAAAGGAAAATAGTTGGTGAATAGCTAGCAACCCCATCTCAAACAGAAATGTAAGGAGAAATAAGTCCCTTAAGATGTTTTTGAGTAAAATCCAGACAAGTTCGGCAGAATGTAATTTGTTACACCACAAGCATAAAGGTATTTCCTTTTTGAGGGACCCAAAGCAAAGGGCCTTATATTAGAAAGACTTGAATGGCCTTCAACTGCAACAGGACACTGCAGTCACAACGACCATGTGATACTTTGTTTTCTTTTTTCCTCCACCTTAAATAAAAAGGTGGGAGTTGGCAGTACTCCACTGCATGCTGGTATAAAGGCCAGTATTCATAAGCTCACTCACACAGATTGTCGAGGAGTGTCAACATCCTCAAGAAAATGTATAATACTGGGTGTGAAAGTGAGAAGTGGTCCCTGTTTCATTACAAGTAACTGTAGCCATTGTGTTTCATGACTAGAAAGTATTTTGCAATTTAAAAAAAAAAAACTGCCATCTTTTAGAAAGGTGTGGAACTATTTGAGGGTAAGTTATTCGTTTTTAGGTTAAATATCCATTTTAAATGTAATGGATTTTTAATTATATCTAATAATTTATGACTTTCAATTCAATTCAAGTTTATTTGTATAGCGCTTTTTACGATACAAATCGTTGCAAAGCAGCTTTACAGGAAATTAAGTTTCCACAATATATTT
>JAFVLL020037448.1:0-31019 GCA_021397915.2 Tor tambroides | reverse complement strand
TTTTTTTTTTTCAGCAAATCAAAACAAGTGCATTAATGTTTATTCCACAGCTGAAAGAAACTGAAAGCAAGGATTTATTCTATTCCCTAAAATCTGTTTGAGACTGCAAAATGCATACATCGTCTTGCAATCTTAAAAAAGTATAGTAAATCTACCGCTTGATGTTTCCAGATGCTTCCAAGGAGTTCACAAATTACAGCTAACAAGTTTTCATTCAAAGAGTGAAGGTAATCTTGTGGTTAATTTTTTCAACGACCGCATCATGGACAGCCTGTTAAGGCTGGCTGTCACATCTCACATAATTACCTTGAATCCCGCAGAGTGAGAAATTCAATCCAGTAAAGTCAATTCATTAAGTAAGGAAAAAAAAGGGAAATTTAATGTCGTATCAATTACATGCAAATAATAAATGAAAAAAAAAAATCAATGAAGGCTCACGTTCAGAAGTCAAAAAGGACAATTTAAACCACAACTGATACAAAGGACCACAATTTTAAAAAGAAACTGAGCTTTTAGATACATATTTTCTCAGTGGATGTCAGAACAGGTTCCAAGAACTTGTCAATTTTTTCAGATAACTATTCTTACGTTTCAGAGATGTGTCACATCACTCACAGAAACAGCGCCGTGCATGAAGGTGTCATCTTTTAAGGGTGTCAGTAAATCATTCTGGCCTTCTGAGAACGAGAGTTTATGTTGCAAGTCAAAAGTCTGGCTACAGTACACAGGACTAGACAGCAGGATATTTCATATCCCAATTGATGATGGCAACAAAGAAAAGTAAATTATGCTATGGTTTTGGGTGTGCGCAACCTTGCACTTGTGGATCTTCAGTTCTTTTTAGTTCTTCGTTTTCATCTTCAGTCCTCAAATGCTTCATGGAACTGATTCTTGGTTAATCTGGCCAAAACCGACAGGAAATAAGAGTTTGAATGACACATAAAACAACCAACACAAGTTTTTAAATGACTTGGATTAAAACGGACTATTTTATATACAACATATTTAGGCCTAAATGTAAATATGTTCTTGAATTGCATATAACATTTCCATAAATTTTGATTATGCTGTTTCGATGACTGGGAAAAAACAAGATATAAATAAAACAGATTATTAGTTAAACTATAGGCCTCAGTAACCTTCTCATGATGAAAACGTACCTGTGACAACTTTTTTCGCAAGATTCGAAATACGTACAAATAAGTACATATCACTGCAGTTTCCAACAGAAATTAAAACTAGAGGCGGTAAAACAGCGAGCACTTGTAATCATTTTCATACATAGTTATGATTACAGATCCATATGTTTCACTATCCACCAAACAATAAGCTTGCTCGGTAGCTCAGCTGGCACTGAATTGGACTTAAGATGTGGAATCCTTGGGTACGAATCTTGTGAATAACATGACTCACGATGAAAGAGCTGAAAGGCAGACCGAAAAACAAGCTAAAAAGGCATACTTGCGATTGCATTTATACGTCACATTTGCTTTTGTTCATACTATTGGGTAGGTTTAGGTGTAGTGCAGATGGTGCATTATTTTAAAGGTGCTGCATGTAGGATTGACACCTAGCGGTTGAACTAGGTATTGCAGTCCAAATTCAAATATTGGAGAGGGTTTTTTTTTTTTTTTTTTCCACCCGGCCCCTCCTCCTCAGACTTGACGCACATGCAGGTTGCCAGATTAAGGACACCAACGGGAACACATGACAATGAATGAAATACGCTGTGTTTTCCACCAACTGGCAAACCAGCGTGCCGAAATACAATTGGGTAAACTGGCAGTGGGCGGGTTTCACAAACCAAAACACAAACTGACATTCCGGGCCGGAACACACATTTTCAAAGGAGAATAACTGACTGTAGCATTGTTTTTCAGATAAACAAATATGTTAACTAAGCATGTTTCTTAAATATTTACAAACATATTATGGTATTTTTATGCTTTAGTAGAGTCAAAAACTTACATACAGCACCTTTAAGATGTTACTGAGCATTAGAGTTATAGCGCCACTCAACAGACATTTCGGCTGTTTCTCAAACGGAAGGCTGCATCCTCTGGAGGTCGCATTTGTAGGCTGCATACGTCATCAAGCCTGGTTTATTTCAGTTATTGATTGGCTGACGAACGTTCTAAGGTGTGCAATTATTTTCAGGGAAACGCACGGCGAACGTAGTTCCAGGCAGCATGGTGTGCATTATTTTTCTAATAATTCAACGGCTCGTCGTCAATTATTCCTTAAGTGTAAATTGTTGTAATATGCTTTTGATGTGCAAATGTAATGCTCAGTTAACTGAAATAAACCAGGCTTGATGACGTATGCAACCTACAAATGCGACCTCCGGAGGATGCAGCCGTCCGTTTGAGAAACGGCCAACAAGTCACAACTGCGGTGACACGTACAAAACCAGCGTCACGTAAAACGTACCATATGTACGTTAATCTTTTCCGGGGGGGGGAACTAACACTCTTCTAGCGCCACTCAGTGGACATTTCACATCGAATGTGTCACGAAACGTACATGGCGGTACGTATTTCGCGTCTTGTGAAAAAGTTCCCACAGGTACGTTTTCTTCTTGAGATCAGGTTGCTCAGTACAATACGATTCCAGGAATACAGTCAAATTTTAATGACAATGTCCTATGAATTAATCTCTCAGTAACTCATTGTTGCTGCTGCTGTTTTTAGATTCCATAACAGTATTGCATAACACAAAATACTGTGTCCTTACTGTGACCTAACTTACATAAAAGTTTATCTACTCTGACTGAGAGAAAATAGCATCTAAACAGACTGAGAAACATACAGGAAAGAAAAACGCGCACAAAAAAAAAATAAAAATAACTTCTCTTTGAGACCTCGTAACCGCCTACTTTAATACAGTGATATCACTCGTAACATCTGCAGTGGAAGTGAGAAACCACCAGAAGCAATGAGATCAGAGGAACGGTGGCTTTCAGACTCCGGGTCAAGGAGAGGCTCCTCAGAGAACAAGGCCCCGGAACAATCCGGGAGATCAGAGATCACTGGAGAGAGTCCTGACACCCACCTTCCTCATATGAAGTATTGATCTCCGTCTGAGCAGTAAAGGGAGTTTGCAACAGTGCACAGCTGAGTGAAGAGCTCCAGAACTCGGTTTTAAAATGCACTCTGAAACGTACTGCTGATTTTGGATCAGGTCTTAACCATTTAAACTGACCTCTAATATGCTTAAGTGAAGAAACAGATCCACAAACACCTGGTGAAAATGACATTGCTGGACATTTCACACCATCCTTAATGTGTATTCAGTGTCCTGTTTTCTAAATTTGATCTAGCCACAGGAATAGCATACTCTAGAGATGAACAAAACAGCAGTAGTCAGCAATATCCTGCTCCAACAAAAGAGGCTTTATTTACAGTAACTATTTCATGATTTCCACAGTTCCAACACAGTTTTCAGCATTGATAATAATAGTAATATTTCTGGAGCACCAAATCAGCTTACTAGAATGATTTCTGAAGGATTGTAAAACTCTAAAAACTGGAGTAATGGCTGCTGAAAATTCAGCTTTGCCATCACAGAAAAATTACATAATATATAAAGACAGAAAACAGTGGTTTTAAATTGTAATAATATTTCATGATATTACCTTTTTTTTTTTTTAAATCACAAAACTTCAGCCTTGGTGAGCATAAGCAACTTCTTTCAAAATATGCACTATTCACAAAAGATGGACAAGTTAATCTTTAAAAACACTAACAATTTAATAATGACATTAGCAAATCTTAAAATGAATATCCATTTTTTGATCTTGTTCTTCATGAATTCACTTGAATTTTTTTACTGTTTTTTTAATTTTTTTTTTTAACTTACAGAATTTTAATGAGCCAATGACTATAACATCAAAATAATTATCAGATTATTGATATTGGTATCAGTATTTTGAAAGAAGTGCATCACTAACCACAGAAATAACACATGCAGCAGAGTTGTGCGTCATTCATTGCATCAGTCTTTTTAAATGGAACACCAACAAAATGAGATGCTTGAAACGAAAGCATGAAAGCTTGTGGAGAGAGGCTAGTTAAACAAATGGCAAATTAAAGTGCAACATTTTCAGGATAAATAACCAGGAGGCAAATATATCAGATAGTTATGCTTAATAAATTGAGAGAAGCAGAAATCGTGATCACGATTAATTGTGCAACCCAGTGGACAGAACCAACACTGAACTAATTTAAATAATGACACTGTTGTCTTTTAAAGCTGCTTTACAGAAGAATCTGAATTGTCTTCAGAGTTGAATTTCCATTATTGGTTCTGTTATTTTCCTGTTTATCTCTATGAAACTGTTTTGAGACAATATGTTGTATAATGCGCTATAGTCCAGCTTGGACCAGCTAAATCCCAACAGCCCATGTTCTAAAACACAGCTACAGTACCATCTTAAGCTAGATTTTCCAACAGGAACAGTTGTACTTTTCAGTGGCACTAATGGCCTCAAACAATTTTTCCATCCTTGATGCCACAAACAACGCAAACTTCAGAAAATACAGTGGAGGTACAGTGACCATTGCAGTTTCCAATGAAATGATAAAAACCTTTGTGTCCAACTCCCAGAGGTTGTTTAGCAAGCCAATTAGACTACATCTGCAGTATTTTTTCAGCTCTTGCTATTTTAGTATACAATATGCATCATACGGTCCACGGACGAGCCATCTGGGGCTGAGTCTAGGTTGCCTCCTCTGCTTTGTGCTTATGACCGTAATGCATCCTTTTTTTGCATTATTAATAATAAACCTGCAAACTACTACCAGTATTTACACAAATACCCTCTTTTTTCTTTCTCTCTAGCTAGGTCCTTGACAGAAGTCGCAGTTGCAGTTCCTCGGGGCCGGCGTTCAATAATTAGTTTCGCTTTAATGGCTGCTGGGAGGGCCGAGGGATTCCTGTAATCCCTGCATCTGCTCACCTCTTACCGCTAATCTTCCCGGTCTATCTACAGCCGACACTTTCCCAGCGCTGAGCCTACAGGTAGTGATAATGAGGTACGCAAGCCCTCCCACACACACACACACACACACACACACTTGCTTCTTCCCGGCCCCTTGACTCCTGAACTTCCACAGATTTCTTCTCTTGCTAAATGCGAACACACAAGCGCGCACAAAAACGTTTGCATTCGCACATGCTTGTTGAAGTAATTACAAACGGATGCAACTTCGACTACACACCAACCTTTCTTACTCCAGTTTGCCCAACGTACACTAAAGCGCTGCCAAAGTCTTTGTTTTCCTCTCTGTCTCTGCAGTCATTATCTGTAGGGGAGAGCGAAGTACCTAAACGCTCTCTCAATGCTCTCTGGCACACCTGGCTCGTTAAGAAGCCTAGATTATCTCTAATTAGTCTCTAATTCTGGCCAGGCAGAGCCCCACCCTCCACAGGTGCTGACACTAAACAGCCTCATTAATATTGCTAGCGGGGCAGAATGCACCGGCGAAGATCAAACAGGCCTTAATTGAGCCTGGCTTAACTTTATAAAGCTGAGCAATTGAGGAGGAGGGGGCCTTGGGTAATCACTCAAAATTAAGGCAAATTCACAAATATTTGATGGAAACTTCATGTCTGAACAATAACAGAGTAGATAAGCAGGCCGCTTTCAAGACCACTCAGATGTACTGTGGATGAAACCACACAGCCGGCAGGCAAAACGCTGCTACTGGTTTATTTTTTATTGCCCCCATTAGGATCGTAATGGCTTCATTGGACTGTCTGGTGCTCTTTCACCCTCCTTGTGTGTGCAGAAAAAGGCTCCATTATGTCTCTTTTTCCATTGTGCTAATGAGGTTAGACCAGAGGACTCGCCTTAAGAACAACAGCATGTCCGACTCATTCAAGACACTTGTAACATGTCAGTCCTTTCATAACTTTTGACTGACACTTCAAAGTCCATTAAAGTCCAAAATGTAATTCGATTAACTTCCACTGACAACACAAAACCCTCTAGGTTCACTTTGTTTTTTACATTCTGAATGAAACAAAATAAAAGCTCGACAATATAATGCATAAAAGTGAAGACAGAAAAAAATTACTCCTGTAATATTGTACTGTAGAATGAAAAAAAATATTTTAGTAATAATTAACATTTTACATGAAATGGAATAGACAATTAAATAATAATAATAATAATAATAATAATATTTATTTATTGTTGTTCTATTATTCAATATTATGTTTTTTCATAATAAAAGATACTTTTTATATCACCAGATATTTTCTTAAGCATTTCTTACATAATTATAATAATAAACCATCATCTTCAACAAATCTTTCTATCTGCAACAGGAAATAAAATGTGTTGTGCATTTTAATCCAGTATTTATTGTGTAATATTTATTTTTCTTTTATGTTTTTTTTTCATTGTTGTTTTTTAATATTAGATTATTTACACAATAGCAATATAACAATAGTAAATTATTTGTCTTAATTTCCAAATATTTTAAAATCATATTTCATAATAACAATAATAATAATAATATGTTGTTGTATTTCTTAATATTATAATAGGTTGTTTATTGTTGTCCTGTTATTTAATAATAGATTTTTACAATGCAATAGCAATATAAAAGCAAAATATTCATCTTTTATTATTTCTTAATATTTTCTTAATCTTATTTCTTATGTAATAATAATAATAATAATCATCATCATCATCATCATCATCGTCTTAAACAAATCTTTCTAGCTGCAGCAGAAAAAGGTTTTGTGCATTTTAATCCAATTTGTGTAAAAATTAAATGCAAAACAATGAGTGTGAAACTGGTGCATTATTTCTGATTCATCTATCACACAAGAAACAGAAGATCAAATAGATCACATACATACAACAGTATGCATACTATACAATGCAGCAATGTAAGAGCAGAATGCTAGTAGGTTACTGTATTCAGAACACAACCAATATATCAGTTGTTTACACATGCACAATCTATTCAAAGGTCAGGACTGCAGTGTTCATTATTGCTCCAGTAACCTTATAAAAAGCAGAACATGAGGAGGAAACTCATAATCTGTTAATTACTATGCTAAAATAGCACCAGTAGATTGTGTAAATGGGATACACAACCTTGAAATGGTCAAGGCTCCATTACAGCGTTGGGCTGGTGGAAAAAGAAAGAACAGGGCCACAAACATCGTGACCCTTCATCCCCCACTACGCACATCATGTAATGGTTTTTCTCTCTTTGCATCTCCTTCTCCCTCCTCAATGCATCTCAGGTCTATCCATCTCTTTGCCTCGAGTGCCTTGAACCCCTGACCTGCCGGGGATGAAGGGCCAAAAAAAAAAGACAGGGAAAAAATAGATATAGGCCTAGAGAAAATGAAAGAGCAAAGAAGAGGGCAGAAGATTGAGGGGAAAAGTTGCAAAGAAAAAATGTAGAGGACAGAACAAGAGCAGATCTCAAAAAACTATTTTAGCATGATAGACCATATAGGTATCTGAAAAGTATCAAAAACGTTGAAGGAACAGACCAGCTAAAAGCGAAAATCACCTATGCTGTTATTTTGTCATAAAAAGCAAAAAATGTACTATAAAAGCAGTTTACACAAGTCATATACTATAATAAAAGTATCATTTTTGGACAGCATGGCATGCTTTTTATCTTATAATAATAATTAATTTAATAATAAAAACAATTATAGATAAAAGTAAAAATAAAATTAGTATAGTATAGTACCCTCTGTTCCATTTAAGTTCTGATACATACAACAGTTGTATGTATAATTTATGGTGATTTTATAGTGAAGTTTTTATTTTGTGGATCATAAAAGTTTGGAATGACATTAGCGTGATTAAATAATGACCTCATTTCGTGTGAACTTCTCCTTTAAGGTGGCTAAGAAATTCCAAAAACAGGAGAATGAGAGGTTGTGAGCGATGAGGCAGTGGCCTTTCTGAACCCCCTGCGGCATTAAACTCCCACGGCCACATGCCATGAGAGCTCCAGAGCTCTTCCCATCCACCCTTCCATTTGTTCAATCAATTTCCATCTCCGTATCATCCTGTCTCAATATGACTTTCCTCAAGCCGGGGCTGTGTGGGTGATCGATCACCAAAAGAGTTCAGAACTGAAATTGAAATTGAATGACGCCTCCATTCTAAGCGCTGAGGATCAATGTACAAATGCAAGAAGGTTCTGGCAAGATTAATTAATAAATTCATTGATTGCTTAAGAGAGACACGATGGGGAGCATTAGGAAGTCTCTTTTTTTTCTTCTACGAGAAAGCGATAATCAATTTTGAAGTCGATGTCCTCTGCTGTCTCATGGGTGTCATGGGCACAGTTCAATAAGTACTGTTCCCACCTCTCATCTCCGGGACATTTTGAGGACAGGCATATTATCGAGAGGAAAACAAAATCCAGAAATAATTTAAAAGGCATTTAAGGACAAGGGTTTGTACTCTGTCTTTTTAAGACAGCAGAGAATGTTCTCTGCTGTTTCAGCCTCAAAAAAAGCTACCCAGAAAAAAAGATGGAAACTTAAATCAGAAACTTCTGGGGGACATGATGTCAAGGTGAATATATATCACACAGTTGGAAAATGTGAAGACTGGCGTGCTCTCAGCAGAAGGACTGCACAAGCTATTTGGAAACAGCGCAATGTTAATTTCACCGGCCGGGTAAAAATATTGATTTTTCCGATCAACCGTGATCTTCATTTGAACAATCAAATTGAATGAAAAATGGCAACATTTGTCGTTCTAGAGTTTTGAATGCAAAAGCAAACCAGTCCAGCCTGATTCCCAAAACAAATGACTATTAGGAACTGTTTCTTTTTAGTGAATCAAAAACATACTCCACAAGGGAAGCCCGATTACCAGAAGAAATCACTCAGAGCCAGTTCCTTTAATGAATAGTTAGAAAAAACATCTAGTTTTTGGTTTATATCAGTCTGAATCAGTACAATTTACAGTATAAGCAGAGCACAATTTTATTCATATGTGACCCTGGACCACAAAACCAGTCTTAAGTCGCTGGGGTATATTTATAGCAATAGCCAAAAAAACATTGTATGGGTCAAATTTACTGATTTTTCTTTTATACCAAAAATCATTAGGACATTAAGTAAAGATCATGTTCAACGAAGATATTTTGTAAATTTTCTACTGTAAATATATCAAAACTTAATTTTTGATTAGTAATATGCATTGCTAAGAACTTCATTTGGACAACTTTAAAGGCGATTTACTCAGTATTTAGATTTTTTTTTGCACCCTCAAATTCCAGATTTACAAATAGTTGTATCTCTGCCAAATATTGTCCAATCCTAACAAACCATATATCAACGGAAAGCTTATTTATTATTTATATGATGATGTATAAATCTCAGTTTCGAAAAATTGACCCTTATGACTGGTTTTGTGGTCCAGGGTCACAAATGTAAATTGATATTACAACTGAAGTAAACCTGAATGAAGTCAAATGAAATGAAGAGGTTGTGAATCGGAACATTTGTACTGATAAGCAGCCATAGTACTGAATAAGGCAAATCCTAAGCTTAATTTGCATATAAAGCAGGCATCTTTGTGCTGATAAAACGACAACAACTTGATAGGCTTTAAACAAAGCATCTGCTTGTCTGAAAAAGTGTGAACAGCAGTATAAACTGATGGGGGTATATATGGTGCAATGATGCAGCCTGTTTTACAGAATACAGAAGTTTATTGAACACAACCTATATTAAACACTCACAGATCTATTTCAGAATATTTAGCACAGGTTAAACTGGATTATGAATGGTGAGCGAATAAAATGCAGGTTTTAACAGTAAAATGCGCCATCCAAAAGCACCACAACCCCTTTAGTAAAATTGTCCCAGTATGCTTTGAGACATTTTGCATTGGACTGCTCATCTAAAGTGCAGAGGACAGTCCATAAAGGGCCTAGAGAAGAAGTGTGCATTAGAAAAAATACTACAGACCAGTATAAGTCAAATAAATCAACCGCTCTCTTCAAGCATAGTCTGCAGAGACATTCAATCTTCCTCTCTCTCTCTCTCCCTCCCTCCCTCATGGAGGTTTGAGCCAGGTGGTGTCATCTGCAAGATAACAGTATTGTCAGATCTGATTGATTTCTAAAAAAAAATAAAAATAAAATGAATCCCTAATCCAGGATTAATTTCAAACCACGTCTCTCACATCACTCCCACATACTTTTTTATATCACCAGCTTCTCCTTAGAAATACTATTACAACTTCATGTAACTTGTTTATGCAATACCTAAAAAAGCTTGTACACGAAAAACAGATACCGTGTCCCCAGAACACATGTACGCCTCCACTTGAAACTGCAGCGAAGAAAAGAATCTGAACAGACTTTGAGTGACATCATCCACGTGCCCACGGGGGAGGTACTGAACCTGACAGAGAATAACTACGATAAAAAAGAAAGCAAGGGAGGTGGAGAAGAGAAGGAAGACATGCCAGCGACATGCAGCTGACGAAACGCTCTGCTTGACTTTGGGAAGGGAGGCGGGTGCTCGCCTTACAACAATTCTGCGTTTTTCCAATGAATATGGAACAATCCCATCACGCAACATTAGCCAGATCATTCCGAGGGACTGACGCCGGGTCTCATGACATTGCTCATGACATCTCAGGGTTGACACTTCCTCTCTGGAGCCTGGGAAGGAACATGGAAAAGGCACAGTAGGCATCTAATGCTGCAAGACCACCTCAAACAATGAAGAGAATACGTCAAGACCCCTTCAAATGAGAGAACGGCAGCAGAACAAACCTGCTGTACTGTATACGGCACATTCCTACACTGCTGACACAAAGTCTAATTCACTCATTATGTATAGAAACAATTGAATTCACAATCAGTGCGTAATCACTTGATTTTGTTATTGGACACAATGTAATTCTGATGAATTTGTATTATTCTCATTGAGGGAGCTTGTGCCAGCAGTTAGTAATTAGCATAATACACACCCACCATCTCCATATATGGATGTGGAAATGGAGCCCATGGTTTCATTGAAGATGCAGACAGGTAAGGGAAAATATTGTTTGATATGAAGGTTAATGCAAAAATAATAAGAGAAGTGAAATTTCAAGATGTGAATTTTTAAGATGTATTATTTATAACAAAAAAAATAACACTTTATTTCAACATTTACTTTCCATTTACAGACTGTACCAAAGCATGCTGGGAAATCAGATATAAGTCAAAAATATTTATTTCCTTTAGTGAAAAAAACTTAAATGATAGGAGTAAATTTTAGGCTAAATTAAATGTATAAATGTATTGTATATAATTTTGGCTAAACACAGTCATTGTTTTTAAGGCCAGGAGGCTGGTGTGGCTTGTTATAATTTTTATCCTGAATTCATGAGTGAAAACTTTTGCACACAATCTACTACATAAAGATAGAAAAATGTGTTGGAACACCACAAAAGCAACATTTAAAAAAATGCATGCAGCACCCTGCTCTTTTCTGTTTCTCTATTACTTCATTAGATCAGTCTCTTTTCCTTTGTCTTCCTCTCTATCCCTCCATGAAGTTAAAGGTCAAATGGTATCACTGAAGAGATATTTGTAATGATAAATATTGCATATTTAATCAGATCAAGTGGACTAACTGCACAACATTGACACATACACATTAAAGAGCAAACATCACTACACTCTCTCTCTCTCTCTCTCTCTGTGTGTGTGTGTGTGTGTGTGTTTGTGTTTATGCACCATCCACAGTTCAGGATTTCTGCTGAGGATTATTGGACATGTCAGTCTTAATGCTGTCTCTGCAGTGCAGGACAGAGAAACAGCCTCGAGTCATTATACAGTAGTATGCAGTATGTGTGTGAGAGAGAGAGCTGGATGATAGTTCAAGTAATGTATAGTCAACATGAAAACGGACCCCATTTACCTTCTTAATACACATTATTGTGCATGAACTGCAAAAAAAATGTTCTTAGAATTACCTATAATTCCCATCCCTATCAATTTCCATGATGTAGAAAAAGACACATCCTTTATCATTTTTGTTGAATGCTTTGTTTTCACAAGTACACCAAAATAAGGCAGTGAAAGGGTTGCAAACTTGCTTTGCAATTAGGTGGAAAGGAAATACATTTTTATGCTTTTCTTTCCGCATATATATTTCAGACTTCTTGACACCTCTTACAATTCTGCAGCCAAGTTCCAGTGTCTGCAAGCCCCTCTGCTCATACACACACACATACACACACACTCCTCTCAACAACAGGCAGCATTCACTGCCACCAGCCAGTTCACACTCCATCCTTCACACACACACACACACACACACATATATTTATATAATCACACAACTATGCTGCTTTAGAATCCATCTGGACCAAAAACGTGACAGTCAGTCCCCTCCACCACCAGGTGCTTTCAGAACAAGGCACAAACAATGAGAAAGTCTGTCTCCCATTGAGCTATGTGACTGTTAAATAACAGTTTAAATTTTGATGTTCTCCGAAGACACAACGGGAAATAGCACAATCCCCTGATGAGCGCTACGGTATGTCTTAATCTGCTTCTAGAAACTTAATCTGAAATTTACTTACATGTTTTAGTGCATACAATGTCCAAATGACCAACTGAGCTGAATTGAAGCAAACTGCACTGAAATGAATTACTTTTAAACTAAACTCATTTATCACAATTACCTTGGGAACATTTGTTTAAAAGTAACTGCAGGGAAATAGTTGAACTGAACAGGGGGGGGAAACTACAAACTGAACTAAGAATTGAACTAAGACTAAAGCCCTGTCCCAAATGGCACCCTAAACCCTCACGGTCTTCCTCAGAGTCTGCACTTTCGTGACGTAATGCAGTTTTGACTGCTGGGTAGAATTCGGCTGCGTAGCTCGCAGGCTTGCGGGCTCAGCAGAAGTGCACATCGAGCAGCCACAAAGAGCACCCTTCTGAACGCTAAAATGATGAATGGGACACCCTACAGTCTCGTGGACTTAACGGACATGCGCACACAGCGGCCATTGTAAGTCCTCAAGACCGAAAGTGCACATGAAGCACGCGCAGAGAAAGCGGCTGTCACACGGCATGCTTTGCTCAAACTTTCGCCATGGAGTTCGAACTGGTACACCGTTGTTGATTGCCAAAACTAAATGGTGGTGCCGTGGGTGGAAACATGCAGATTAAGGGGCAGTAATATTATAATAAGATCCCCTTTCTATCCCCTTTTGATTAAAGGTTACTGCAGGAAAATAGCTAAATTGAACTGGTGAATAAATAAACTGAAAGCTAAACTAAACTAAAACAGAAATGAATTTACTCAACTAAATGACCATGTGACCAGTTGGTTAAAAGTAACTGCATAAAAACAGATAAAATAACCAAAAACAAAATGAATGAATGAACGAACGAGCGAATAAACGAAGGAACGAACTAACTAAAATGAATTAGGACCAACTGGTTAAGAGCAACTGCAAAAGAATATACTGTATACGTATATTGTACTGAGTTGACTTTACCCAGCTGGCTAACAGTAAATGCACAAAAAAAAAACACTATATACAGTATAGTTCAACTTAAAGACACTGGATAAGCTTTCATTTCTCAACACTGTAAAAGCCTTTCCTGGCTCTGAGGCTTCAGTTCATGGTAAAGAGAAGAATGTCTGGATCTCTATGGCAGGAGCTCAATAAAGAGATGCATGTGGGCTGTGTCTGATATTGAGCTGTGCCGAGGTGGGCTGATTGTGAAAAAACACAGCCTTTGTTTTCTATTTCCTTTTCTATATATCTCTTTCTTTATCTTCTAGTATGTGTGCCAGTCTGACTCTCTGGAAACCTCTCTTTCCTGTCCGTCTGCCAGTTTCTTGCACTCTGATAGCTTTTTCTTTCTCTGTCTGTCCTTATGTTTTATTTTTTTTGCTCGTGGTTAAGAAAATTTCACTAGTTTCTATCACCGTTCCAATTACACAAAGCAAAAAGTCCTGGAAAGCAGATTTTATTTGTATTCATCCAGAGTTAAACATCTCATTTGCAGTCCAAAACCTTACACCTCACTCTCCAGGAAGCAGTCCAAACCCTGTCTGGGTCCAAACAATTTCGTCCAGCTCATACCAAATTCATGACTTCATGTCACATACACACACCTTTCACAACAGTTCCCCGAGGTTTCCAAGAGTCATCTGTAGGTCAGCTTGGTGTCTCTTGCACAGCAATTTCAACAGTAACTATACATTACCTCAATTTCATCTCCCCAGCAAGATCCCGGTTCCAACATATAGAGGCATTTAGTCTCTTTTCAGCCAATTGCTTGCATCTTTATCTGTTTTTCTAGCTTTCAGGTGGGCCAGCTTTTCAGGAGCTGCCGGTAGATAGAGGCACAGTTGGAGGAATTTTAATGAACATTGCAAATGGATGGTCTGCACACCATGGGGAGCATTTGTTTGGACATAATTATCTGTTACAGCTGGCAAATTGAGCCACAGGCCCATGTGTGTCGGCATTAGCGCACGTTAATAAAAACGCAGCACTGAGCTAGCCTAGGCCACTCATTTAAACGAGCTACTTCACGTTGATCTTATTAGAAAATGTGGGAGCCAGTCACGAACACACTCATCTGATGTGCCAAACCAGACCGGCAAACCTGAAGTGTTTTATTCTCCACTAACAGTATTCACCCAGACAAAAAGCCTAGAAGAAAAAGAATATTTCACATGGCTCAATAATAAGGATTTTTTTGATGGATCATTGGGCTTGTAACTCAACATTTCACAGGCCTCACCACAAAAGAATTCTCAATTTTACTTTTTAGTTATGTATTTATATTTTGTATTTCTCATTTATATTTTTATTAAATACTGTATTAGAATGATGCATTTTTAACACCATTTTAAAAAGATTATTTTTAATTTTATTTTTATTATTTTTATTGTTATTATTTTAAAATGTTTATTCTAGTATATTATTACTAATGTATAACATTGTCTATTAAAACATTTACAATTACAAAACATTTGCAACAAGCTGGAACTTGCTGCAAGAAATTTATTTGGATTTATATTGATTATTTAAATGTAATATTAATATATTTATATGTAATAAATTCTTATACAAACCAAAAAAATAAAATAATAAACACCAATTTTCATTATTTGTTAATATTAGGCCTATTATACAATGTTAATTATATGTTGACAATGTTAATTACTTTATAATTAACATATTTCAGATTACTAAAAAATTGCAACAAGCTGAAAATTACTAACAAATTTAATTGGATGTATATATTTCATATTATTTATTTATATGTAATATAATATAATATATGTTATATGTAATAACTTCACAAATTCATAAACACTTACTAATTTTTATTATTTGTTAATTATAAAATGTTAATTGTTATAATAAATTCTTATATAAACTCAAAAACATTGATGGTAAATGATGCCAATGATGCATGATGATATTTTCACTTTACAAAGTCTTTGTCATTTCAAACCTGCAAAGTGTTATTATTTATTAAACAAAAGGATAATTTTAAATATTTTAATGCAACTCATTTCATACAGTAGGCCTATAACAACAGTCCTACCACAAGCTACAAAAAAGAAAAAGAAAAGCATCATGGAAAGTCAATTCAACATGCGCTACATCTTTACTCTTTGCGTGATTTACAGTATAATAATACTGCAGCATTGTATGGACCAGTCGTCGTCGCCTTGGAATTATAAGGTTCTATCTGACATTTTTGTCAAAATTGAGTTATTCACATATTCTTATTCTGTGACAACTTATTTACATTATGTGATGGGGTTTTTTTTTTTTTTAAAGTTTTGTACATTTTAGGACTTTTTATTTAGAAAACAAAAAGGTTCTATCTGCAAAGTCAAACTCTAACTTTGTTCTATAAGGTTCTATCTGCGAATCAGCCAATCAGCACTTCGAATGCACGCAAGAGGACCAATCAGGATCAACGTTCTTTGTCATGTTGCCGGACTGCTCCGTAACAGCAGGAAAGATTAAACATTAAACCACATAATTACGTGTCTGCGAAATCAATAAGTGCAATTTACCTTTTTTCCACAATGTGGCACTGTTTAAAACATAACGATGACTTTTCACTCATAATTAGCGCTTAAATAAAACAAATAATATCATCTGAACTGGCTTGAATGGCCTTACTGCAGAGCAATTACTGTACATAATGAAATGCTGAATATATACTGGGGAAATAAGCTCTGACGATGGCAGTGATGGTAAAATCATCTGCTCAACTCGAACTCTAAGTTTCAAAAAGTAAGGAAGTATGCTTTATTTTATCCTTTTTTTATTTTCTTTTTTTTTTTTTAATTGTTCTTAAAATATCAGGAGAGTTTGCTATTGCAGCAGTTAAGAGATCCATCTGTGCTGGCAGTCTGGGTCGCTAAAGACCCGAATATGTTATGATTGGCGAAATATTCATGCAGTTTAAAGTCTTAAAATGTCTTAAATTTTACAACATTAAGCTTTAACTATCAAATAGTCAACAATTTAAATGATGGGGTCTTAATTACAACAATAAACGTCAGCATGTTATCTCGGCCATACTGATTTAAAGAGAATGACATTTTCCCTGTGCCGCTTTTTGTGGAATAAAGTCCTGGTCAGATGGATTAGAGTAATGTTAGCTGCCTTAACTGTTCCTTGAATAATGTATTTTATTACCCACTATAATCCTAGCTAAAATTAACATTAGCACTGGACAACATATTTAGGCTAGTATTGCCTTTCGTTCCTAACTTAACCAAGAAAAAAATATTTGTCCTAAAATATGGAATAAATGTGATAGAAAGCATTAAATTGACCTTTCTCATACATGTTGACACATTGTTACAACACTAATTTTATGTTTTAAAACAAATTATAAAAAAAACTATTTGTATTTCTTGAAAATTGTAGCTTCAATTAATGTTTGCAAGATAGAACCTTATAATTCCAAGCGGAAAATGACTTTTTAGAATTAGAAGGTTCTATCTGCATTTGACCTGTTCCAAAAATCCCCATTTAAAAATCTGAGAGGATTTTGATATTGTACATTTAGAATACATTTAGGGTCTCTATCATTTTCATGTAGAAAAGAGACTTGTTCCCCATATCATTTTTGCTATATGTAATGCAAAAACTTTGAAGCTCAATATCTCAAAACCACTCAGAATGCAGATAGAACCTTATAATTCTAAGGTGACGCAGTGTTATGGTGCTTTTTGTAGCTCAAAAGATGTGGTCACTTTGAATTGTCACATAGAAACTAGCAGCATGACATTTCTCATTTGTATCAAGCAGAAAAAATGTCATTACATGATAATAAAAAATAATGACTGAAATGGGTGAACTATCCCTTTAAGGCCTCCTTAGCTTTAGCCTTTTGTTTCTGATGCAACGCAGCACCAATAACAGGTTAAAATCCCTTATGTCTTACTCTCGGATCCCCATAACGCTGACACAGCCCTGCAGAGACCCCGTAGGAAGGAGTCTTCAAAGACAAGCAGGTGATAGCAGGGAGCAATGTGGCGTAGGTGGGGGCAGTTGGGCTGGAGGGGGAGTGGCTTAAATGCTAATAAGAGAGCAGACGAATAAAGGTATCAAAATGACTGTGAAGGAATAAGCTGTGTCTGCTCACCGAGTTGTTGCAGCTGAATCGATGCTGAGGGGCTACCGAGGTAATTTACGACATGATCGCTATGTCGCTTAGAGCAGGGCATAAATCTATCTCATCACAATTAAACCAAGGGCATAGCAAGGACTAGCCTAATGTGGAGAGAAGAAAAACAGGAAGAGAAAAAGATAAATGAAAAGATGAAACAGTTATACTACACGGTCGCAATCGCTAACTACACACAATCCAGTTTAACCATGCAGGTGCTAAATGAGTTGAAATAGTGCTCCACCGTATTTAAATTGAGTAAATTACATTTTTAACACAAAAAGCATGCTTTCTATGCAAATTAGGCTATTTATGTATTCACAAATCTGAGCTGCTATTAGTGCAATAAATTACTATTGTGTTTTGTTGTAGTTCTTTGTTAATTTGCATGCTAATATAAGAGGCATTTCAACAATAACTAATCAAGAGAAAATGTTGACCAGTTTCTCCAGTTCATTCATCAGTGGTTTCTGCAGTTTTCCTCACCACTCAAGCTTGGTCAGTTCATTTACATAAAGCAGTGGGTTAATTAAACGAGAACATACATCTCCTATGCTACCCTCTCAGTGCAAAGGGCCCTACTGAAAACCAGGCCTGCAAATGAATGATTCTAAACAATCTACTGACAAGCTTCCCAGGGGATACTACCATACTTCATCATATGTAATGCAATTTCTCGGATGTTCACTCCATAAAAAGCTGCAATAATTAATTTAGAGGCGTGGAAAATTAAATTAGACAAACATACAGATTTGAACTCACAAGATCAGATCGGCTTAATTGTGTTTTCTCTAAATGTGATAAATTAATAAATATATTAATACAGAAAATGAGTTAATATTTGGGTTAATTTTGCACTCTTTCATCACAAAATGTTTTATTTGACAAAAACTATAGTAAATTATAGGAAAACTGACAAATTATTGAATATGATGAAATGAAAAGATGTATATACATGCTGTTCAAAAGTTTAGGGTCAGGGTCAGTAAGTTTTTTTTAAAGAAATTAATACTTTTAGATTGCAAATATGCATAAAATTACTGAGAAAATACAGTAAAAAACATTTATGATGTTAAAAGATGCAAAACATTTCCATTTCAAATAAATGCTGCTCTTCTGAACTTGAATCCAGAAAATATTAATAGAAATGTTTCATCAGCATATTATAATGATTTCTGGAGGATCATGTGACACTGAAAACTGAAGTAATGATACTGAAAATTCAGTTTTGCCATCACAAGAATAAATTAAGAATACCTTTTTCAAAAGATATTAAAAGAGAAAAAAGCCATTTCACAGTATTACTGTTTTTACTGTAATCAAATAAATGTAGCCTTGGTGAGCACAATGTGAGCATTAACATTCAATTTTATCGACACCAAATCTTTGAATGGAAATCTATATGAAAATCACAATATTTACCAAGTGAACTGTTCTAATTGGCCAAAATCGAATTGCTTCCTACTAGGTCATAAGCGCAAACCTCAACCTAACCCGTATAAACCCGCTCTGCTTTATGCCGCAACTTTTTTGAGTTAATGTTAAAAAGGAAAAAAGAGATAAGATATCAGGCCAGACAGTCAGTTGCCAAGGCGATGGCCCACCCAGCCAGACCGTGATTGGTGCTGGTGGGTGGAGGCCGGGAACAGGACGCTTGATGAGCGTCTCAGGTATGTGGGCGTGTTCAGCCCCCTCGGTCTGACGGATGAAGCGATGGGGGAGCTCATCTGACAAAGTCATCTTGACCCCCAACTGATACACCTTAATGATGAATGCGTACCTGACGTAGTTGACAGGAGAGGGTGGAAAACAATTAGTGGCATGTTGATCTGCCCGTCTCTCCCCTCTGCACACGAAAGCGGGACAATCAGTCTCCTTATCTCCATTAGTGCCGACAAACAACGAGATGGAAAGCAAGAACAAACGAGCACACAGAAAAGATAAACGCACGCCGGTGCAGGAGGAGAGAGTGGAGAACAATGAAGTGTCTGGCCTCGTGACGCCATTATCATTAGTAATAATACGAGCTGAGTGAAGCGCGAGAAGGGGATGAAATAAATAACAGGATGCGTGATGAACAGATGAGACCGGGAGAGGAACAGGGGGATACTGAGAGCCGCGGCTCTGTGGCAACCAGGTCAGCTTGATGAATGCAAGTGTCTCGCAGGAGGATGGGATGCGGAATTCTCTTTGTCTCATCTGCCGCAGACACAATTTGGGCATTGTAGAATAATTCGCCAACATGAGGGTGGACATGTCTTCCCTGTCCTTTCGCAGCTGTGGGGACAGGTGCTATTGTTCAGACTGTATGATTGGAAGGTGATGATTAAAACATTTTTCCACCCTCCCTTTGTCTGACTGCGCCGAACAGCATAGTAGTCCAAAACCCCTGGGAGAATTTGTATCCAGAAAGGGCGACGGTCATGGAAACAGTCCTTTATCCACAAGAGGAACGTTTCTATTCTTGGTTTAGGTTAGTTTTCCACTGTGGATCTTAAAAATAGAGTTCAAGTATATTCAGAAATAATGAAAGGGAAAAAAGGATAAAGGACATGGGTTGTTTCACATTAGTGTAGGAGTGCACAATGAAAAACAAAATTGTGCTGCAAGTATTTGTCCTTTCTTTTCCCTTTACCATCATCCAAAATCAAACCGTTACTCATCAAGCCCACGTGAAATCTGCCCGCTGCTCATTTTCTATGTTGTTTGGGAGGAAAAGACATCTGTGGAATTTAAAGTTAAAAAAAGATGGAAGGGCCAAACTCTTTCACTGTGCCCTAACCAGGCATGACGACACAAAATCCACATATTTTTGTCTGTTTTTCTTCTCAAGGGGGCTACAAGAATGAGAGCTTTTCAACCAGGTATGACATGACAAAAGTTGTTTATGTTAGCTGAACAGAAAATAGAAATAGAAAATCCCAATCATTTTCAATAAGGGAGAAAAATTTTTTTTTTTTTTAAATAATCACGTTTAAGAACAGAATTCCAGGTGAAAATCTACATCAGCCGTGATTCTGCCAAAAAAACTCCAATGAGAGAAACCAAACAAGCAAATTGTGTCAAAAGATCTAATTAACACTCACAGAACTCTCATGAAGCACTTCGAATGATGTAAAAGAGTGAGTCTCCCTTTGCTCTCAAACTACTTAAATACAAGGCCATCCTTAGGGCAGCGCAACTTGTGCGGGCCCCGCAACGAACGAACCAATGAGTGGTGTTCCAGAGGATGACGTACAACATTTAATATAACTCCTACAATTAATGATTGTATTCGTCTGAAAGAAGAAAGTCATATAAACTTAAAATGGCTTGAGAGTGAGTAAATAATGAGGTACTTTTTATTTTTGGGTGAAGTATCCCTTTAAATCAGTAGTTTTACATTTAACAGTCATTTTTCATTTGACTCTCATTTGCAACACTTCATGGGATGCAATTCTTTTCCTCATTAAAGCTATTAATTTTGTAGTAACTTTGTCTTTCTGCCCAAATTCCAAGCACTTTTTGCTTAAACTATAACAAATTCAAGTGTGCGCACAGCTAGAGAATGAGTCCCACTCTTTTAGGGACCATTCACAAAGTGTCCTTGCATCTGTTTTTTTTTTTTTTTACTTGCAAACATGCTAATGGACACCTTTGACCCCTGTCCAATTAAAAGCTCAACAATGGATATCAAAACATTTCTTATGTTGCAATCTATCTAGCAGCTTTGGAACACAAGAATGGGTCCTATGTAAACAGACTCTTATTTGTAGCTGAAAACATTTGCAAATAATGTCGTACGCCTTGTAGGTATCGCACATTCTAATTATGTTTGGGTCATTTCCTGGTTTCCCCAACATTTCCTACAAGATCTCTTGTCTCCAGTCTACAACAGACAAAAAGTTAATATATAAATGTTAAAAACAGAATACATAACCACATTTATTTGCCAGGACCACATGCTCAGATTTCCGGCAATCTGTGTGAACATTCACACTTTCCATGTGATTCTGTGGAAGCCCTGGATTATCAAATCCTCTCTTATCTTCTGCCTCCACAGAGACATTAGCGTTGTACTTAGTACTACTGTTTCCGCATACAAGCCGATAGCATCTACATAAATGCAATTTTACCACTCAGTGGAGGTATTTTCCATTAAAAAGTGTTGTGGAGGAAGGGAGGCGAGTTGTTTGTTGAAACCAGATGTGTGGGAGTTCTTTGATTTTTCTGCTGGTTGATCAGACCCGATGAAGTCAGTGAGATGGCGTGAGCGCAGACCTGTGTGTAGCACATATGTGCGAGAGCTTGTGGGAGTGTTAACTCGTACTGTGGAGGTTTTCTTTTCTTCTGCTTGATTGAGGTGGTGATGGAACCCACAGGCTTTGTGATGGACACCACAGGAGCAGATTTTCAGAGTGACTCGAAGTGCTTGTGATTGTGTGTGTGTGTGAGACGGTGATGACAGTGACAGAGATGGGCATACAGCAGTAATGGAGTTTACACACAGAGAGCGGGTATCATAGTGACAGACGCCATGGTGGGAGCGTAAAAGACCTCATTCTTGTTGCCCCCTGAGAAGAGAAAAAAAAAGACAATATGTGAAACTTTTGAAACTGGACTTTCAAAGTCTTTTCAAAAACATGAACACAGTTTTCTAAAGAGCTCTTGTGTCCCGAGGGATATTTAGTCACCTTGACGATGAGCGGGGGGGAAGAAAGCTTATTATGGGATCACATCCTTCATGAAGAGGCTCTCACGCTCACACTGGAAGCTGCACAGGCCACTTTGAACTCAGTTAACAAAATCATTATTTACTGCAATAACAGACTTCTACACATACATACACAGGGTATATATATATATATATATATATTTATTTATTTATTGTGGAAGAGTATTGTAGGACTAATTCGTGTAAATTCAAAGTAATTTAAGTGTCTATTTTAGCCCATAGATCCTAGTACTTTTAAAATACAAAGAGAAAGCTACTGTTACCATATTTTTATTATAAATTATATTATTATTTTCATAAAAATTATTCTCAATCCAGTAATTTAGAAAAAACACTCATACACAGATTGTTGTATTTGTTGTATTAAATTAATATTTAAAAAATTATATTTTAAATATTTAAATATTTCATATTTTATCATTAATATTTAAAATTAATTTATGATCAAATAATTAGAATTATTTAAATATTATAATTATTACTAAAGCATAAAAAATAAAATAAAATATAAAATAATCCCGAACTTTCTTTTTGTTATCCACCATATATTTTCAACTTGTATTTTATTATTAATGCTAACATCCTATAAGGCTTGAGCTTGACGATTTTGTTGTTGCTGTTGTCTTTATTCTGTGTTATCTCTGAAGAGGTCATGGGTTCAGTTCACCAGGATTCATTTGAGTTTGAATCATGATTCATAAGCTTTGAAGTCCTGAGAAGGGCAGCAGATCATGTGGGCAGCCTGAACTAGTTTTAATATCAGTCTTTCATCAGGACTGAGAGCTAAACAACAGGCCGGCTCACGCGGGACCAGACATACAGCGTTATTGATGTTCGTGTGGGAAAGGGAGCTGATTACTACAGCCTCTCTCAACCCTCAGAGAGAACGCACATAACACATGGACACACACTGATGCAGTAAGGAGGTGTAAATACGTAAGCACACACGTCACCAAGACACCCTCATATGGGTCTAAATAGAAAAGTAAACTAATGACAAACAATGAATAGATGTAAGCAGTCAAGGTAAACATATTAAGGGTCACACACAATCACAAACAAACCCAGTATATGCACAAACATTCATGCAAAAGCCAAAAAATAACAAAAATAATATTTCGGTATGAACGCACACACAGGTGATCTCTCTGATTAGAATGAGGCGACTCCAAACAGTGGGTAAAGACCATGTATGTTGCAAATAAATGGGATTATGCGTTGAGCAGATGAAGGCTGGTCTCGCGCAGTTATGATGACCTTTCCAGCAGAATAAATCATGAAACGGGAATAGAGATGTGGCAGGCACGGGGAGGAGGGAAAAGCATACACGCTCATGTCCCACATAACTCAGCTCGGCTCTGAGATATCAGAGCGTGGCCTTCAAAACTGATGCGCCGTCAGTATTCAGCCGTATAAACACCGACCTTCACTCCAATGTCCTTGACATTGCCGCTGGTCTCAGGTCTGCAGTTAAAGGAGCAGCTCGTCCAAAAAGGAAATTCTGTCATTATTATTTACTCAACATGTCGAATAATGCTATTTTTCATGTGGAAACACAAAAGGAGAATTTTGAAGAATTTTCACAAATACTTTCTAACTGTCAAGCTAAAAAAAAATGGTCAAAAACTGCCAAAAAAAGCAACACAAAAGGCCTTTGCGCTATATTTTAAAGTCACGTAGTATGATAGATTAATGGTTATGAAAATAATGTAAAAATGCAAATCTGTCAAAAATGAATAATTCATAATAAATATAGCCTCCTATAGAAATATAAAAATGAAATTACATGCTATTTTTTACACATATACATACGACCTTTGCGTTACATTAAAATACTTTTAAAGTCATATCATATATTTGCGAGGGGAAAAAAGGACAAAATGTACTTATTGCTCTTCCTAGAAGAATCACTTGTACTAAAATAATATATGAAACTAAATGTAAATCTAAAAAATCAAATATAAAACTAAAAATATTAAAAACAATTTTCATTAAATATTAAAATAAAAACATAAGCTTAAATAATAAATGATGCTTTGTCAAGTAACTGAATAAGTTGAAGTACTAAAATAAACAAAAAAATAGTTAAATATAAATGAAAAATAACAGGGAATTTTTTTTTTATCTAATACATAAAGTATACATAAAAACTGAAAATACTGAAAAAAGCCAATTCAAAATGTTAATAAATATGAATAAAGTATATAAATAATACTAAACACGAGACTTCTGACCGATCTGGTGAACCATAATTGTTTGGAAAATACAAAGAAATGCTGAATGTATGGTGTCACAGAATAAAGTCGCACAGGTTAAGAGGATGAATAAATTAAACGCATTTTTATTTTTGGGTGATCTACTCCTAACACAACATTAAAGAAATCCTGCAGAAATGCACTTGAATGAACTTTTCCATTAAACATAATAGTAAACACAGTGTATGATACCAGACTATACATATACTGTCTTTTTCAACCCTAAATGCATGGCTCATTTATCTCTAAAAGAAAGAAAGAAAAAGAGAAGGTGAGAGAGATACAGACAGAGACTGATATGTCCCTGGGTGAGCTCCAGTAATGGGATTAGGCTGCTGTTGAATATTGCTTTGAATGGACAGAGCTTTGGATAGCTTAAGGCCTCACATGGGTGATCTCTATAAAATATCCAAATACATGCCGCTGCCCGCTAGAGCTGGTCTGATCTGAGCTGAGCATGCTCATCAAACTACTGCTCTAAGAACAAAAGACACATGACGTGTGGACAGACGTTTCTGCAGTTCTTCTGTGCATGTGTGAATCTTTCATCACTTTACTTTTACTTAATATTTTACTAACATCATTTTAATTTACTTTTACTTAAATATTTTACTTTTGTGAAACTTTGCTTGTTTTACTCTGGTTGAGTCTGCGTGCTGCTTGATGACACACAATATTTCATAAATAGGGTTCTTATCACTGTAAAAAGTGATAAGTTGACTTAAAAAAAATTGAGGAAACCCGTTGCCTTAAAATAAGTAAGTAATATAAGTAATTAATAATAAAAAAGTATAAGTTAAGTCAATTGTCAACTGTCACTTAACTTTTTTTTTTCAATTATTATTTACTTAATAATTTTAAGGCAACGGGTTTCCTCAATTTTTTAAAGTTAAGTCAGCATCACTGCTGTGAAAACCCCTGTCTGGAACCCATATTTTCAAGTGTTTAAACAGCAGAAGACTTTGATGAAAGTAAGCACTTAAACAGTGGTTTGCTGGTCTTAGCTGGCTTAAGCTGGTCTCCCAACCTGGGGCACGTTCAAGCTCAGACCGGTGCCCAACGTTTTGCTACGGTTTCCGGGTTGAACGACATGTTTCCTTGAAACGGTGTGCAACGGGGTTTGAGATACGTTTTCTCTTGTTTGGTGGGTGTGTCAAAAATGTCAGCCCAATCAGCAGCAACTTGTATATAAACCACACGGTATTAAAGAGACAGCTCACACAATTGGTCCAAGAGAAGTCGTTTACAAATGTGTCCGCTGCAGCACGGTATACGTAACAATTGAAGATATTAGAAGACATGTTTGTCGTAAGAGTTTTATAGCAAGAGTAACAAAGCATATCAACATGATGATGATGAATTTGTAAGTAAATGTAATTAACATCAAAATAAATTCACAAGAGCAAGTATATTGTTTGC
This sequence comes from Tor tambroides, assembly GCA_021397915.2. Classification (NCBI taxonomy): domain Eukaryota; kingdom Metazoa; phylum Chordata; class Actinopteri; order Cypriniformes; family Cyprinidae; genus Tor; species Tor tambroides. Next base: position 4,953 of record JAFVLL020037448.1, on the reverse strand, counting down.
ACATGTTTATTTACATTAAAGGCAAAATAACTGAAATAATAAGAGCACAAGTATAGATCTGGAACTTCTTTAAGTCTGTCTAAATATCATGTAGTAATTGCAATGTCTTCTGGTCCATATCCTTTCCTTAGGAAGGTGTGCTAGACACTGATTAATGTAACATAAAAATACTATACATATTTTGCTATTGTATTGTGGAGTGACACTTTCATAAACTTTTCTATGCTCCTCTGATTATATAATGGTAAATATTACAATATCATAGCACAACAACAGTGATCAGCAATAATGATAAGCCTAATACTCACAATAAAAATAATAAGGTCATATAGATCATAACACAGTCTCGGAGGTAAGAAGTGGATTATCCTTCACCTGAAATGTTTGTCTTTTCATCTTTCCACAGTTCCCACAAATCCCTTCACTCGATTGGGAGGTTCTCTTTTATTCTGGATGGCAAGGGCAGTGACTAACATCGAGCGTATTTTGCAGTATTAAAAACATATTTATACCGATTTCATCAGGCTCCGAAAATTCTTCAAAAAGAACACAAAAATGGCCTTCTGAGCTGCCATAGTTGCAAGACTTGCGTCATCAGAACAGGGTGTTCAACGCACCACCGTTTCCGTTTAATAAACGTTTTGTACAGTTTTGTCAGGGCTGAACGCAGCCCTGGTGTTCAGCTGCTTTCCCTGTATGACAAGAGCTCAAAACCCATCTAAAATCAGCAAACCAGATCAGCTCAAACAGGTTGGGAGACCAGCTAAGCTGGTTTGAGCAGGGAAACTGTAGGTCTTCAAGCCTGTTATCTGTAAAACAAATGTATATCATTATGATAATACTGCATTGCATCCTCTTTATTTCTATCTCGCTTTCGCACACTTCCAGTTAAGCCCTCTGCACACTTAAAGAGACACACAGATACTACGCAGGGTCATTTGTTAAGAGTGAAATGGCTTATTAGTGCTTGTCCATGATCACCTGATTTATTCTCTTGTTGGCGCTCCCACTTGCATTGATTTACACTGCTTACAAATTACACCATGTATCTATTAGTGAGATCCCATCCACAGGCCCATCAGGCAGCTATAAAGAAGGCCTAAAACAAGATATAAAAGTACAGCTCACTGACCCACTACACAAGAATTACTACACTCACTGTATTAATCTTCAAACCACGCCCATCACAGTAAATGTTTACTACCGGCAAACTAGCATATCAGCTGAATTGGCCTCATTTGCGGTGTGTCCCTTGAAACCTCTATATTTAGCTGTTTTATGGCATTTAAGAGTGTTAACATTAGACTTTAAAGAGCAGCACAAACTTGATACTTTGTCAGGTTCATTATAATTTCTGGACAGTTTAATCAGCAGGCATTAATATTAAAGAAGACTTCATATGCAAGGATTTAAGCTGGCCCGCAGGAGACAGGCCTCGTGACCCAGCGTGTTACGTGACAGTTCAGGCCTGTACACGTTGCACAGCAATGAGGGCTGCACATCCAGTGTTAAGTTCTCCAACAATATTACTGACAAAATTGACAAAAAAAATAAAATAAGAGAAATAATTACACTGCAGGATGGTAATAATGATTTTAAAAGAAAAATGTTGAATTAACATTGAGCTCCAGTCAGAATGTGATGATACATCTTAAACTACGACATCTAAATCACATGTTAAAATTAAGTTTAAATATATTTATATCACTGTTTCGAAAAAATATATTTAAATATTAACAAATCCATTTGTTTATATAATACATGTTTAACACACAACTGTTTAAAAATATGGGGTTTCTATTAATCAAAGAATCTGAAAAAAGGATCACTGTTTTCACAAAAATATTAAACAGCATAACTGTTTTCCATGATAATAATAAGAAGAAGAAGAAATGTTTCTTAAGCAGCAAATCAGCATATTAGACTGATTTCTAAAGTATCATGTGAAACTAACTGGAGTAATGACTGCTGAAAATTCAGCTTTGCCATCACAGGAAGAAATGACTTAATTTTTAAGTATATTAAAATAGAAAACAGTTATTTGTAAAAAAAAATAATAATAATAATAGTAATAATATATATATATATATATATATATATTACTGTATTTTAAAATCAAATAAATACAGTTTTGGATAACATTTTTAAGCCCTTAAAAAATGATGTATAGGCTATCATTTTAATGTTTAAAAATGTGGTTCAACATTATGAAACTAAGAATAAATGCTGTATCCATTGATACAATAAGAAAAATACAAAAGATGGATTGACAAATTATAAGAATTATAATTTACAACCCATTTACAATGTATATAACAAAACAGGATGTTCAAAAACAAAAATGTAGAGTGAGATGAGATTGGATCATAGACGTAGGCACTATATAACAAAATGGAGTAAAATATGAGGCATTACATTAACTGAAAAGGGATGTTGTTTCAAACACACAAAATGATGCATCTAAATAACTCAAATGTTATCTCAAGAGTTATATATTATTGACCTTTGCTCTTATGTTATATGTTTGTGCATAAGTATATTATTCTGAAGGCATGAACTCAGTGACTGAGGTCTGAGGCTGTATGTGCAGTTAAAGAGCGCCCTCTATAGGTGAGTGGAGTTATTACTAGTCTGTCAAGGGGCAACAGTCATCCTCTCACTTATTACTACCTTCAAAAGAAACACAGTGTCCACATAACTACCTAATGCAGTCATGAATTCCTCCATCAGAGACGCTAACACAGCACGAGAAACACCAACACACAAGTGTGGGCATGAATCACATCACTGAATCACAAATCACACAGGAGACAAAAATAACCATTTCCCAAAGAGGTAAACATATTCAAACACATCCTTCATGGTAAACATGGTACAAATTTCAATTTAAAGCTGTCACCTAAAATGTTTTCTTACTAATCTGTCCAGTTGTGATCAAATAGCACTCTACTCACTGCATGAAGCAGTTTGAGCCGTTTTGCCTCCAGCTGTGACGGATGAACTCATAATGTAGGAATTTACAAGGACAAACAGTCTGATGGATTGACGAGAGAGAACAGAGAGACGAGAAGATCAAACGGATGTGAATGGAAGTGGGAGACCAAAGGGGTGAAAGCAGTTCAATCAATCTTACATTCAGTACAACACAGAAGTATGTGTGTTTGTGTTACAGGATATGTGAAGACACTCCAAACAACACGGCTGTCATTGAAGCACCTGAGACGAGTGACTTGTTTATTTGTCCATTAACAAATGTGTTTAATTCAGAGCATCCTAAGACAGAACTATAACAAAAACACATCCACACACACAGAGGACAGTTGCCTTCAGTCATTTCCTTCAAGTCACAGTCTCCCATTGGGTCTTCGAGCTACACCTAACCCTTCAGGAAACCATTCTTATCTCCAGCCATGACGTGACCATGTGATTTCCAGTGCCCCTCAACAAAAGCCCTGGGTGCCCAACTGACATTGATGTGCATCTTCCCAACACTGTGTTCCACATTTAACACACATTCACATATTGCTGCCTGTATTTCACACACAGTGAGACCTCGACATGCATGCGCTCATACACAGTCTCACAGATATACATCCACGCTGCATACATGCAAAAGCTGTGGTTCTCAACTGATGGGTCGGGACCCAAAATATGAGACAAAAATCTCTTTCAGTAGGGTCCTGGGAGAAGGCTAATACATGGCTAACTAATACTATTTCAATATCAGGATTATCAATGGCAAAACAATTACAAAAACAGATCCATCCTCCACATTATTCATGGTGGCTTGCAATTAAAAAAATAATAATTATTATTATTAAAAAAAATTATTACACCCCATACGAAGATATGATGCACTGAAATTTCAGTGAAAGTGAAAGTTTAATTTCATTAGTTCAAATACCCATTTTCCCACATTTAATTACCAAATAAGTTTTTGGTTAAATAAAAACTATGAAAAACTAATGAAAATATTGGTAAATTTTCAGTAAGAAAATGTGGTTAATCACTAATATGAAGAAATTAACTGATGTTAATGATATCGGATTGTTTACCTAAAAAAAAAAACGGCTCAGCTTAATTTGCTTGGTAAAGCTGGTTTGTGTCCAATACTGCCTTCTTGTTTCCATTTATTCATTTCCTTTCAGATTGGCCTTATGAAAAGTGAAAAATCCCCCAATCAACTTATAGAAACCCAATTGCCTGACTGAAAGTGAATAAACAAATTTGTAGGCTATTGCAACATTTCTTTCTTAATTAGCTATGCATTACAATATTTTCAGGTAACTGTACACCAACTATCATCTACATGTTTATTGAAAGATTTTCATTCCACAACACCATGCACATTCTGCAAATAGCATGAGATAAAGCTGAGAAAAGTTGCTGCAAAATAAATAATTTCGGGCAAAATAATCAGAAAAAAAACTCCAGCAATAATTTATACATTTCATGCATTTTCCTATTTATTCCACGTCATGATAAAATGCAGTTCAAAATAATTGAACAACTGAAGTGAAGTTTTGGGTCACAACTTTATGTTCAATGTAAAATATGGATCCTGAAACAAAACCAGCTACGAAACATCATACAAACATTATACGGGTTATACCTAAAACAAAATATATCACGATATATTGATGACAAATATTACAATATGAGGTATTACACAATGAAATATTATAATCCACTGGACCTCACACAGTATAATCATCCACAGAACATTTAAGGCTTTTAATATTCCTTTCTTGTGGAAGTAACAAGAAAACTGACACCCAATCTGTCAGTGCTTCCTTGTTCTCTACATCTATTCTCCAGTTTTCTATTAAGTTACAGCAGCAGTCTCTGATTCCATTCACGAGTGAGGCCATTAAAAAAGATAATGAAGGATAATAGGCCAACTGGCATTGAAAGATCCCGGATTTGCTCATTTTCCTCTTTATTAATACAGGC
>JAFVLL020037447.1:0-17596 GCA_021397915.2 Tor tambroides | reverse complement strand
GGGTGTTACTGAACTTCTTATAGCCTAGGCCATCTTTGTGGAGAGCAACAGTTCTAATTCTCAAATCCTCAGAGAGTTCTTTGCCATGAGGTCCCCACGGGTAAACAAGCTTATAAATCACACAGAATGAAGTTTTTTGAAAATTACTAATAGCCTAATGACTGATTGTTGACATGCTACTTGGTAGAATATCTAAAGTGCACTATCAAAATAAAGTGTTACCATAGAAAATGCACATGAGTTTAACACTTTCCTTATGCCTTATATCCTCTTACTGCTGCATCAAAACAGATGAAATTCAATTTCACGTTTGTGCTTGTATACTCAAACCCCGCAACTCCCTCTCCAGTAAATATCACTATAGAGAGAAGTTAATGTTTGTGCAGTTATGCATACCAGTGTTTGACTGTTTGCTAACTTTAGAGTGCAAAAAGAAACTAGGTACTTGCTGAGAAAGAGATGACAGCTGCAGGTACATGACGTGCTGCACGTAAAACCCTGAAATCCTGTGAGTTAACAATATCCCCAGGAAGCCCTATGGCCACGAATGTAAAGAAAAGCGACGGGTCCATTGAAGACAAATTCTCCTAAAGGCAGACAGAAGCAGGGGCTGTCATCATTAGGATAGATTGCACCAATTCATTATTAATGATTCATAAAATGAGCTCCAGTAGACCTATTTTAAATGCATTTTCTATTATGGTGCATGACACCCACATCTGCTGATTACACTTTAAGATGTGGGAAACGAGTACTGATTCCTGAGACATGAGACAATACACTCCCACAATTTCACCTGCCATTAGAAACTACTGACATTACAAAATAACATTTTTTCACTTTGAAATTACAGATGATGACTAGAATATACCAATTGTGCCATTTCATTTGATTTTCTCATTTTTAAAATCACAATTATTGCATATCTCTATGAAACATTAAACTGTAGTAATTGTTTCTGTGCCATGATCATGGTGAGCTCCATTATACACTGTAGCGAAATGGTGACAATTTTTCTTCATAAGCAACTAAAAACAGGCAAATCAGTTTAAAACCATCTGGTTGTCTTAAATCGTTCATTAATTAAAACAAATTTGAGATTCCAGATTTGTCATTATTCATATTTGATACATTATTTTAATATCTGTGAAAGTTAACTCATAATAAGTGACAGGATGAAGGAAAAACACGTTTTTATGAGAAAAAAGAAGAAGGTTGCTTGAGGTTGCAGCCAAACATATGTGAAAAGCTCTTAACGCTGACATGTTTTTTTGTTTTTTTACGTTCAGTAGCCTGTTTTGTCTCAGTACTCAAGAATCGGTGACAGAATAAAGCACACACACTTGACAGACAGCAAAATCATTTATATCCTGGAGATATTTACTGTTTGCTACTGTAAGACTTGTAAGAAGGTGTTCTGCTGTTTGACTGTAAAAGACACTGGCAACACAAAAAATAAAAATGACTAACTGTAGTCATTCAAGAGGTGTATAATTCTTTTGTTCTGTGAGGTGGCAGTAGAGAATTGCACAGCTGGGATAATATTCATATGAACATGAAAACGATAAGAGCGTGTGATTTACTGCTTCTGAGAAAACCATCTAACTGATGAGTCAGTTGGCCATTTTGAAAAAAATCAGACCTGTATATCAACAGCGTAACCCTGTCCTCATTTTGTGTCCCCATTCAGCGCATCAGTAAATCTGTGACATAATCAGAGGATGAGATAAAATACACACATTTGCTTCCAAGCTCTTCGATACGCACATTTGTGTGTAGCTTTTCATTTTCACTGATTCGCTGGTTGTTAAATACCAAGAAACACATAAAGAGGGATGACGCTACTAATCGTGGATCAAACACTGTTATTAAGCCAGCGTAAAATTTGACATTATACATATTGTCTGTTGCAATGCATCCATATCAGATATGCTTGCAGACAGCACCTGCATACACATGAGCACACACACAGATTCAGTGTATTGTGATTCAGAGACTCAGCCTAGATTAAATTCTCCAAGATGAAAGATGAATCATCTCTTAAGCAGTCGAGGATTAATTTGTTTCTGGAAATATGCATTAACTAACGACTTCTTTTCATTTTTAGAGTGAGTTATAGGAGTGCTAAAGAACCTAAATAAACTGTTTGTTTTTCTTCCACTGACATCTACAGTTAAGAGCACGCTTACAGAGAATAACAGCGAACACCCACCAGGTTTATTATTTATAAAACTAAAACTTAAAGAAACACATTTAAACAAATCATTACTTGAAATACTATAAACTTTATATATAAGTAAAATATATTTTATTATTTCAGTTAGTTGCCAAAGGCAACATTTACAATTTATTTATTTTAACTTGATGTACTAAAAAATATAAAACTAAACCTGAAATAGAAATTAATAAAGCTATATATATATATATATATATATATATGTATGTGTGTGTGTGTGTGTGTGTGTGTGTGTGTATATATGTACAAAAATGATTTTATGTCCATAGAAAGCACATTAAATGTAAGTAAAGTGTCTACTTTTAAGGTTTTAAATATGGTTTTGGAGAATAAAATGTCAAAATTTGGTTGAAATAATGTTACATTGTCATTCAGTGTAACACAAAATTTATGTAAAAAAATCAAACAACATGCTTATTTTGACTTGTACATGCTAAAATATATAAAAGAATAAGGGAGCATATTAAATTTTATTGTGTTTTAAATGAGTAAGAAATTCTTACTGACAAATAGGCAAAACCTAGGATAGTGGCAAATTTTAAAAATGTAAAATTACAACTAATTAGTATCTGGGGTGAAAGTAATCAGTCTTTTAATATGTAATAAATTGATTTTTGTTGTAAATATGCCTGACACTGAATGACATTTTAGTGGGTGTCTTCTGTAAATCAGGGAAAAATGTATGATATTTATTTTGTGCTCAGAAAAACAAAAACAAAACTGTAATCGAATTAAAAAGAAAACTTTAAAAAAAAAATTGGGAAAAACAACAATTAAAGCAGTATTACATTTATTATTTTTATGCTTAAACCCTTTTTCGTCTTTGACCCATATATATATATATATATATATATATTTTATGTATGTATGTATGTATGTATGTATATATATATATAAATGACACTATAAAATTACTAAAACTTTAATTAAAATTAAATGGAATATAGAAAAATACAAACTAATTCAAAATATTAATAAAAACTATTATAGTAACTCAATTATACAAAAATAACAGACACCCACATTTTTGCAACCTTAAGAGTATTTTTCCATTTATTTTCTCTAAATGAAGATTTAAAAAAAAAAATCCTGAATAAAGAAAGAAATTGTAAATCATGGACCAAACCAATCAGCTGAGTTGATCACAACATTACAAACTTCAGTGTGCCATTACAGCTGTAAATCCTGTCTGCAGTCTAAATACAGTTTACACAGTGAAGTTATGAAAGAGATTGAGAACTGAATTCAACACCTGAAGTGACTCCTTTTAAATTTTCAGGACTCACACCCGAATTCTGCGAGCCAGTTTGCTTGATGTGCGCTGTATGAACGAAACTGTAGCCAACAAGTTGTCTGTCAAGTCACTGACATATGTATGACAGAAGAGCATGTTTCATGCCGTATTTTTGGCTGTCAATCACTAATGTTACGACTGTCAACTTCTCACAGCTTATGAAAAATCCCAGGTATGTGTTCAGCGAGTGAGATAAAACTTCTGTTAAGTGTTTCAGTGGAAGAGAAACAGGATGGAAATCCAGAAATTGTAAATATGTGCGGTTTTGCCTGGATGTTGAAATCTTTTTCTCAACTGGAATGCTTTGCAGAAAGATGAACAAAGGTGTTAGAACATTTGGAAGATTTATAATGCATGTGAATCCACTCTTATGATGTATATCAAATGTTTGTATACAAACAAGATGCTTAAAATAGGCCCAATGCTTGTGGGAAGCAATGGCCATGAGCCCAGTCAATGCCCTGTTCTATTATAAACAAACACAGAGTCCAATCTATCATCTCCAGCCCATAAAGCAGCACACTGGCCTCACTAAAGCATGATGTTGCTGCCTGGCATGACTGGCATAAAGAATGAACTCATGAAAGGAGCCAAAAAAAAGAAAAAAAAAAAAATATATATATATATATATATATATATATATATAACTACAGTGACTACAATGATTTCTGGTGACTCACATGGAAAGGCGGGAGAAAACGCTCAAATCCCCACTCGGATCGATTTTCTCCATCATAAGAGAATGCAAAGGTCAAGATTACAGTGTCACTGTCATTGAGATTTTTGTTTTTGAGGCTGAATCCAGTGGCATATAATATAAAAGCTGTTTATGTGGGAAAACAGACAAAAACAATTTTTTCATTAAAAATAAATTCTGTAATTTTGATAGTCTCCTTTTGATTCATTCATAGATTTTAGGTGTTATTTTTAGACCCCTGAGTCCTGGCATGCATAAAAATCCAATAAAGTTTTTGCAAACCGGAAAGTCTTTTAAGTGAAGACCCTGAACAGTAATCATCTATTAATGGTGCAGTCAGCAATTTTTTTGTTATTTTGTACCAGAATGGATGCAGTTTGATGCAAGATCAAAACATTTTCACGATCAGCCATGATTCATTTATTGGATAAATGTGACCCTGGACCACAAAACCAGTCTTAAGTCACTGGGGTATATTTGTAGCAATAGCCAAAAATACATTGTATGGGTCAAAATAATCATTTTTTCTTTTATGCCAAAAATCATTAGGATATTAAGTAAAGATCATGTTCCATGAAAATATTTTGTAAATTTCCTACCGTAAATATATTAAAACTTAATTTTTGATCAGTAATATGTATTGCTAAGAACTTCATTTGGACAGCTTTAAAGGCGATTTTCTCAGTATTTGGACTTTTTTGCACCCTCAGATTCCAGATTTTCAAATAGTTGTATCTCGGCCAAATATTGTCCTATCCTAACAAACCATACATCAACGGAAAGCTTATTTATTCGAAAAATTGACCCTTATGACTAGTTTTGTGGTCCAGGGTCACAAATGTCCAAAAATAAGGGCTTACTGAAATAAAGCTAGTAGTATTTAGATGGTCAAATGATGTCAACATGGTGGCATGTAAAATAAAAGAGCTTTTTGCAGGCTACTGATACGACTCACGTGAGTGTACATCATTTCAAACACTTTTCATTTATGTGTAAAACTTTAATGAGGGAAAATTACTTTGGAAACTGCAAAACACATACTTGAGTTCAGGTCTGACAGATTCATCACAATCTGTTTGGAAAGGATCAGTTAATCTAATTGCCAATATGTTTTACACTAAAAATTATGTCTTACAACTAATTTCAAAATGTCTGTAAAAATTGTGAAAATTAACTACATGTTTTTTGAAGATATTCATCCAGTTGTGTTAATCTGTCTTGTTAATTGTTGGTCTTGTTTTGATATATAGTAAGGGAATGCTATCACCAACTGGAAAATGTATAGATCCTAAAATACTAGAATAAGATAAAACATACTGTTCTTCATTTTTACAAATCACAACACCAGCAACCTTTGTGTTGCTGAAAGACTGAAATGGCGGATACCATTAACATGCAATTTTAAGATGCTGTCAATTATCAGGCGTTTGTGAATAATTCTTACAACAGTTTGTCTAAAAGGTTTCTGAATAAGCTGAGGTCAAGAATAATACTTATGTTAGACTTGATGACCATGAGATTACCATGACTCACACTCATTTTTGGAAATGTGTTGCATGAGTTTTCAAGGACTTAGCAGTAAAACTCTCCAAGATAACAATGCAAAAACAAAAAAAATCATTATTTTATTGTTTTTGTCTAGTTTTCATTCAAGGTCCTTAAAACAACATTTATTTCAAATATGAGTTTATATATATATATATTTTTTTTTTACCCCATAAACCCCATACACAAACTTAGAAAAATGATTGCTTTGTAGTGTAAAAACTACAGCAAGCAACCAATATCATAAATAGTATATGCAATAATTTCATCCATTATGGGTAATTGAGTTTCCTGAATAAAAGTAGCAGACGTTGCACCTGCGTCACACTACAGTAATGTTCCTAATAAGAAAAGACATCTAGAGATATTTGGCCCTCTTTGAATTTGCATATTTTGATTGCAAGTAGTTTCTATCGTCATGATCAATACTTATTGAATTTCATCTTCAAAATTTGTGCAAGCACAAATTACAAATGCCTAAGACTCTAAATCCAAAAGACTTTTTCATGCAGCCTGCATATTCAAAAGTCAGAAGATTTACAAAAGAAGATATATTTCACTGAGCTAACACTGAGAGCAAAAATCAAGGGAATTTGGTTCAAGGCTTTATCAGAGTGGACTTTATTCAAGTACTTGTGCTGTAATATAAAAACATTTTGCTAGGATGTAGAAGCTTTTGGTCTTTATGACCTTGGCATCATAATAAAGCTTCTTCAATGAGACTAATGATCATATGAATGCACACGCTCTGCACTTTGATTCATAAAACAGAGCAGTGGTATGTGAACATCTGATGATTGATTCATAAACCGCTGCCAAAAGTTCAAAATAATCACAGCCATAATTTTTTAATAACGAGAGGGGTGCATTTAAATAAGGAAATAAATCATACGTGCATATGTTTTTGAAGGGAAAACAGTTAAGGGCAGCAGAGAGGAATCGTAAGCCGTAAGATGGAGTCACACTCTCTACAGCAAAGTATAGAAAAACTCAGCTATGACAGTGGCAGCAAAGTTTTGCTGGGCCAGGGAAACAATCTCTGGAGCGTCCAGCAACACAAACATCTAGTCACTGAAATAGGGGTCACTTCCCTGGGTTAACAAACTTGCACATCCCCTATCTGAATGGATTCTCGGCTCTTAAAGCTCCGTCCAAAGAGCCTGGGGACAGACAGGAAGGACGATAAGGGGTAATTCACATAGAAGAACTATGTTCTCTCTTATTTCAAGAAGGCAACTGTCCTAGATTCAGGCTCTTTGACCTTTTAACCCAACAGCGTTGCTGCACCAGTCAGTCATCGAAAACAGTGGCCTTTAAAATGTTTTAAAAGCATCTGCTCTGCATTCAGAGAATTTGAGCCAGTCTGCTTGTTGCTTTAAAATAGTTGAAAAGACGTCCGATCGGGATATGCTATTGGTATTTAAATGCATCTTTTTGAATAGCGTCAGAGTCACTGAACTTTAAGTGACTTGCTGTGAAATTTCACGTCTGAGCCAACAGTTCACTTTCATTCACTCCTTCAAAATAGAAGGAAATGGGTCTGGTATAACCTTAGTGGAAGGACAGATTATAGTTCTGCAAGGCACATGCACCGGGGAATGGATGGACATACAGCCTTCTTCTAAAAGGGTGTACAGTCCCCCTCAAGTCGTTCTAAAACTGTATGACTTTTTTCTTCTGTGAGACACAAAAGATGATATTTTGAAGAACAACAGGGTCTAAACAATGTCGGACCATGTTGGGAACAACATCTGTTAAGAAAGTAAGTCATACAGATGAGGGTGATTAACTAACTAAACTATCCCTTCAAGATATATAAATGAAGTTATGCGTTGTCAGGTTTAAGCATAATCTTGTGCATTTAAACACAGTCAAGCTGCTAATCAGTAATCAGATTATTTTTTTAAAATGTTCAGAAACAATAAGTCACAATTCCTGCATCATACACTACAAGGTCAAACTGCATGTTTTCTGTCTTAACATGTAAATCACTTCTTATCGTTTTGCAAACAAAAAATGCTTAATTTCTTTCTGTTGTGGTTTATTTATTTACTTTTTTATTGTCGAGAGCTGACTCACTTTTCCCAGTTGCTTGCAACTGAATATAAAGAAATGGTATAAAGAAATATAAACAATTCTGTGCGCTTCAGAAGACTTCTGAGAAACTTTTACAAAAGAAAAAAGGAAGATGAAATAGAAGTGCATTTTCCTTATTAATTAACAAATAAAGCAGTAATAGATGCTCATTTGTGCTGCATTTTATTAAAGGGTCTCTGGTGTTTTCTACAAATCCACAGCTTTAAAACATGTGGCACTGCATATAGCATTATTTCAGCATCCAATAAATGCATGTTCCTCAGAGCATGGTGCAGGAGAAATAAATTTTAAGATATTAAGATCGGGTCCCTGATACAGTCTGGCCTTAGAGAAATAACATTCTACCATGTTGCTTTTCAATGCTCAAGTAATTTCAATTATGTGTGTGTTGTATAAATTAAAATCGCACACATACACAAACAAAGGAGATTTGTAATGGACTTAGAACAATAAAAACAGATCGTTAGGCATTATTCCAACCCATGATTAATTATAGTTCACCCAGCTAACATTACCTGCTGCAATCAAATCAAATTTTCAAGTTTCAAATAATAAATTGCCCATGTTCATAACTCATGTTGGCAGGTGAGAGGCGTAGAGAAGCTGGATAGAGTGAAGATTTATTGAAATGAGCAATGTTTTGCAGCTTTCATTGTGTTATGTTTTTTAGATATCATTTTTATAATAAATAGACACTTTCCGTTATTATTTTCCATTGGTGTGATGCAGAACCATTTGTGTGACATTCCAAAATAATAACCAAAGCATGTTTATGACAGTTAAAAAAAAAAGATTCTTGTTCTACTTAGAATTTTGTTTTTGAAATTAGCTACAGAAAAGATGTTGACATCATGCATGTTATAAAAAATAATCCACACCTCTCCTAATTAGTATAGTTAATAAAGAGCTTAATCTCATGTCATTGTGATGTTTTCTCTAGAAAATGGAAAAATCCCTCTCTTTTTTTAAAGAATGAGTCACCAACAGTTTATGGTGTATTAATAATAATAATAATAATTTAAAAATCTCAGCCAGTATTGTGAGTTTTGGCAAAGACCAAACAATGCTTGATACATTTCACACAGTTGTTCTATGTGCCAGATCTGTTTTGTTTTAGCTTGTTTTTAGTTATTTGTGATTGCCTAATTTTTTTTTTTTGCTACAGTAATTTCCTTTACACGCTTCACAAGAAAATAAAAACACATGATTAGCATGCACATAAAAGTGATTGCTGACTTGTTAGCTGTAATAAACAGCTGTTGACCTGAGAATGCAATAGTAAGAAATCTTACAAAAATCATGGAGATTGTTGAAACTCAAGAATGATGAATCTTGTATTTGCAAATTGAGGTTGTTAGGTTTGAAAAATAAACACAAAAAATTAATAATGATACATCACCATGACAGTTTACTGATTAAATAAAATATTAAGAATTAAAATAATACACATTAAAACACACACACACACACACGCACACATTTTAAATTTAAAAAAAAAAAATCTGTGGTGGCAAAGCTGAAAATTATGGAGTCAAATTAATGCCAAAAAAATAAAGTTTTGCAAACAAAGAAAATGAAGTATTATGAGAAAAAAGACGTTTTGCAAACAACAGTGAAACACAGAAAGTGAAAAAAGGGGAAAAACAGTATTGCAAGCTCACACTTGACTGAAACGCAAACTAAAAGCAGCATTGCAAATAAATTAGTAGCTATGGCCATGGAAAATATCTGTTGCAAAATCATTGCATTTATATTTTGTAATTCTTTATTTTTGTTTGCAAAACTTCTTTTTTTCCTGCAATATTTAATTTTCTTTTGCAATTCGTTATTTTTGTTCACAAAAAGCACATTTATTTTCTTTCAATACTTTAATTTTTTCATTTATTTTCTTTTGCAATACTTCAATTCTGTTGCAAGTATATGTGGCATTGTAGTCATTAATAACTAGCTTCAGTGCCACATGAATCTTCAGAAATCATTCTAATGTACAGTTTTTTTGTCAATAAATAGAGAGTTCAAAATGACAGCATTTATTTAAAACAGAAATCTTTTGTGACATTATAAATCTCTCCACTTTTGGTGCATTCTTGCTGAATTAAAGTATGTATTTCTTTTTTTTTTTTTTTTAAATTAATCTGCCTGGCCTAAAACTTGTGAACGTTAGTGTACATTGTATATTTGGTCGATACTACTACTATGAAAACCTTGGACTCAAGTTCAACCAATAGCATTAGCTTGGGACTAGCTAGGTTGGCTAGTTAGCATGGGTAGTTAGTCCCTGCTGGAAGAAGAAGAAGAAGAAGAAGAAGAAAAACATCGCCTGGCTGCAAAGAGCATCTGTCTCCACTGACAATTGTTCAAAACTAGCTGTGAATTCTGACAAAATACAATTTTAATCATATACATCAATAAATATTAAGAAATACTTCTTAAATATTAAAACCAACTTCTATTTTTCCCTGTCTGCTGTTTTTCACATCTCGTGAGGGTTTGATAGTGATTGGTCTGTGATTGTCTATGTTCTTAACATCATTAGTAACGTTATCTACCAGCAGAGACTAACAGGCCTATGCTAAGCAGCCTAACCCTGAACCCTTGGTGATGCCATTTACAGCTCAGATGATTGGCCTCCTGAACTGACTGCCCATTAGTGTAGATGGCAGCATGCAGGTTGCAAACTGCCAGAGATGAATGGGAATGCTAACAGATAGCTCTCTCCAAGCATTACACATTCTTCTGGGCATGACAACCTCTTTACATTTCAATATCAGTCACCTATATGGTGTCATTTTTATACCATCTAAGATCATGACATCAAAACGAGCACACGCAGTTTCAAATTTAAATGATGCCTTTGTTAAAAAAGGTATTATAGTATTGTCTTATGTGTCTTGATCTTCCTCCTTTGTTCTTGTGTCTGAATGTACCATACAAGCACAATATGAGATTGATCAAACAGTCAGTGTGAAAGAAGCTGTCTCTTACTACAGGATCAATGCGATAGAGAAAGTGAAGTGTGGCGTCCCGGCTCCCCATTTGCAGATAATGCACGCAGCCGAACACTGCAATTAGTGGCAAGGGGGAGGAGCGGAGCTGCTATGGCGCTCTGAGACAAATGGGCTCATCAGACAGCTCTCCCTGTAGCCCAGAGTCACATACTGCATTCCAATTACCACTGGCACCGCACGCACACACATACACGCGGCGCCTGGACGTGACGGAGGGCCGCAGAGACAACCGCAGGTAAAACACACAAGATGTTTACACTTGACTGACGTCAGGCTCACAAGGACAAATGGACCACAGGGCTCCATTACATTTCTCACAGTTGTGCTATGTGCTAGTATGTCTTCTTGTATGTTGTTTGCGGTAGCCTCAACATGAAATGTCTTTGGGAAGTCAGTTCCTTCAGGAAAACAAAGTAAACATGACTAGGAAACATATGCATAAAAAGTCTGGTTCAATTCATGAATTGGAATTTGAAGTTTGGGGTCATTTTTGTATGTTTTTGAGACTCTTATGCTCACCAAGGCTGCATTTATTTGATCAAAAATATAGTAAAAACAGTAATATTTTGAATATATTTTAAAATGTAATTTAAACATGTGAAAAGCTGTCATTTTTCCAGTCTTCAGTGTCACATGAACCTTCAGAAATCATTCTAATGCTGATTTGGTGCTCAAGAGACATTTGTTATTATGATGTTGAAAACAACTGTGCTGGTTAATTTTTGTAGAAACAGTGATTTGTTTTGTTTTGTTGTTGTTGTTTTTTTCTCGTTTTTTCAGGGCTTTGATAAATAGAAAGCTGAAAAGAACAGCATTTGTTTAAACATGTTTTGTAATAATGTAGAAGTTTTTACAGTCAATTTTGATCAACTTAATTCTTGCACAAAGTATTCATTTCTTTTTTTTTTTGATTTTTCAAAAAAAAATCCATTTGCTTACTCAGACTGAACAGTAGTACATCTAACTATAAACTCAATACTTCTCTTTTTTAAACAAGCCTTTGACAGCCTTTGCTTTTCTAGTTAACATCAAAGCAAAAATACTATTAGTGGACAAGCAGGGGAAGCAAGGTTTCTGAAATGAATTAACAGAATAATATAAATGAAATCAATAATTGAGCCACTCAAATATCTGGTTTGTAACACAACATGCACGTAAGACTGAATGAAATCCAAAAAAAATATCACTGAATTTAAATGACTTACATCACAGCATAAAATGATTCTTGACTTATTTGTTGTAATGAACTACTGTTAACCTCAGCGCATCACAATATTCACAGAGTTTCTCTATACAGAATTGCAACACTGACTAGTTCAATTGTTTTTTTAGAGGAGCTCAAGGACACTGTTTTAATTGCAAATTGAGGTCGCTAGGTGTGAAACATGACATTGAACCGCTTAGATGCTGTTCTCTGGTCTCAAGAGGATATAGCAATGTTAAGAGATTTATATATGAAATGCCAGAATCTCTGTGGAAAACACGTCAAGCTTGTTGCCTTGCTCATTGCTCTGCAGTTTCACAGTGGAAAGAACAACATCTAATTGTTATTCTGCTTGGACAATCAAAGGAAAGACACGCACAAGTCCAAACAATTATTCAACATTGAGTACACCGATGTATTTTCAATACATTAATTTCACTTCCCTGTTCCTACATGAAAACAAAAACCTTTCAACAATTTAGATTACATGCCTGGGGGAATTTAATTTACAGCACTGCACATCAAAGTTATGCACACAGGAATTACTAAGGAAGCTCTGCCTTTGGAAACCTGAAATAAGTCATAATCATTAAAATCGGTCTTTTCCACAGAATTTCAGTTAATTGGGCCTTGAGGACTCCCTGTTTTTTTTTTACAGCGAGTCGTTGAGAGCGTAATGGTGTCACTTTTTTATGCACTAGAGACTGAGATAGATGAAACACACTGACACTTTGAAACACCTCTAATCCAAGCACAATGATAATGACCTGAGCTGCACAAGCAAAATTCACACAAGGTCAAATTGAACTCAAGATTGAATTGGTTGCACTGAACAACTGATGCCCTTCTTCAGCAATGTCTTAGCAAGGACAGTTCTACCATCTCCCCCCAGAAATCCCGAAAAAGGGGGATGTCACTTGTTTGTTCACTACCGTTCAAGTGTTTGGGGTCAGAAAGATTTTGTTGTTGTTTAGAAAGAAATTGATACTTTCATTCACTAAGGACACATCAAAATGATCAAAAGACATTTATAAGGTTACAAAAGATTGCTTGTTCATATAAATGCTGTTCTTTTGAACTTTCTGTTCAAAGAATCCTGAAAAAATGTAGCAGAGTTTCCACAAAAATATTAAGCAGCACAATTGTTTTCAACATTGCTAATAATAAAATATTATAAATAAAACATTTATAATAAAATATTTCTTGAGCACCAAATCAGAACGGCAAATCAGAATGACATCTGAAGAATCACGTGACAATTAAGACTGGAGTAATGGCTGCTGAAAATACAACTTTCACCACAGAAATAAATTACATTTAAAAATACACAAAAATAGAAAATAGTTATTTTAATTTATAATAATATTTCACAATATTAGTGTTTTTACTCTGTATTTAAGTAAATGCAGGCTTGTTAAGCATAAAAGAGACTTTTTTTTTCAAAAGCATGTAAAAAATCTTACCAAACACACAGTTTTTGAATGATAATGTACATGGATAATGCTGTGTTTTATTATTTAACCTTTTTTTTTTCTAGTGGCCAATGCACATCAAAGTCTTGGGCTTGTTTCATGCAAATCACTACATTGCATTAAATAATAAAAGGGTCATTTTGTTGGATTATTGTAAATTATTAAAAAGTAAATAAGATATGTTAAAATATATTAAATATATTTTTTTACCTTTAAATATGCTCACATTAATGGGTGCAAAAATCAACTTAATTAAACCAGTAAATCATTCTTTAGAAGATAACTGTGTTATCTGTGACAAAAATAACTGTGTTCACTTATTCACTCTTAGTAAAAAAGGTTAAAAAAAAAAAAAAAGCTGTCACTGGGTTGGTACTTTTTCAAAAGGTACACTTTTGTACCTTATTTACCCCTAAAGTGTTCTAGTACCTAAATAGTACATATTAGTACATTAATACAATGTGGATAGAAACTACAGCTGTCCCATTACCTCCTGTCAACTTCTTTGTTTCCCACCCCGAAACAACAATCATCAAAGTTTTCAGAAGATGGAAAGAATCCTATTTGAAGCTCAAGAGCAAATGAACAGGTGATTCTGACTGGGCCTGAAAGGGTTAAAACAGACAACCTACTATTAAAACGAATTAACAAAAGTACATGACTTCAGTGACGCGCGCAGTGTCTTAGTCACAAAGAACACAGCATGGAAGACTGAGTACGCAATGTGGACGTTAAAACCGCAGAAGCACGACCGACATCATTAAAAGCTTTTCTTCATTATCATTCAGTGTTTACACAGTGCTGAGTGTTTCTCTTAGAGGCTAATTCTTTGATAGAAAAACAGACTAATGGCACAAAGTGTAATTAAAGAGTGTGATGAGGCATTTAGACTCCGCTGGGGTGAATTGGCTTTCTGTGCCCACAGCAAACTCACTCTCATTCACCGCCGTCCAAGAACATGTAGGCCACCCATTGGCTGTCTGTGATCTCAATGGAATAACACTATTGAGTACACAATGTTCTCTCTGTATAATGGAACAAATTTGCGCTAGGAGTTAGCAACCTGTCCAAAAGAACAGAAATCCCTGCGGGACCTCTGTGCCTGTGGGGGTCTTGATCTTTAAGTAACTAACTCCCATGCACAATCCCCTTTTGCTGTATTTGCCCTCACGCAAGGGACTTTGGCAAAACAGACCTTTTTGGAGACTAAATTCACCTGAACTTCAATCTAAAATTAGATCTTTTCCAGTAAATTAAATGCATGTGACAGAACAAGTTGCAGGCCGTCAGTTCATGAGTTATCAGCATGAATCCACAACTGAAGCCTGGTCATAAGTTCGGTGTTACAGAATCTGTAATTGTTGTTCAACAGTAGAATATTCAACGACGGAAGTATAACCTTCGGCTGTTATCACTCAGAGAAGAGTGGAACTTTGTAAAAGCTAGAATCAAAAGGAGTTCTAGTAAGAAAAATACTGCATTTAATGGTGGGAAAATGAGGACGAGACTGAAAAGTGTTAAAAGTTCAACCTTTTTCTTATGGGAATGACCACCATATTTACTACCAGGAGTGACTCTTGATTTTTCCTGTTGATACAACAGCTTACATAAATACGTCTAATTGAAGTCAAAGCCTTTTTCACAATTAACAACCAAAATGGCATGGCTAAATATCAATAAATTAAATATTAAAGATGCTGACGATTTCCATAACCCGGGAAAATCTTATCACATTTGGCACCAGGGTTGCCAAGTCTGTGTTTTTCCTGCAGAATTGGGCTACTTTTAAACTATTCCCGTGAGTTAAAGGTTTGACATATTGCCCAAAGGATATTTGACCGAAATGCCTGTATTGAAATATCTCATATTCTAAGTCAAACTGAGTCTGATAAAACTGTGCTAGATGTTAAGTTTTGTGAAGGAGGGCCATTGGTAGGGAGCCTCTGAACTGTTTATGATCACTACAACAAGTGGTTTTCATGTTTTCATAACAGTGACCAAAAAAATATGTATTTTAGGTATGGAATTTGCTTTTTTTTAGTTTTGATAGTTGGGATATAGTCACTGGGATACATTTGTGCTATTTTTAATTGGTTATTGTGCTAGTTTTGATACACAGACCTGGCAACCCTGTTAGACGCAATTTTTTTTTAATTAACCAGTCCAATCGAGATGCAAGTTCATCTGTTAAATGTTCTTTATACTTGCATTGACTTGACATGACTTGAACTAGTTGTCTAGTGTGAAACTTTATTAGTCAACAGCAGCTAAAATAAAATCAAAATAAAATTTAAATAAAATCAAATAAAATCATAGCATGAAAAAAAACGCAGCACTCCGTAATCACACTGTTTGACATGACAGACAACTTGTCTAGGCTCCATTCACACAGCAGAGGCTAACCAAGCTCACTCTCAAGTCCTGAAAATTTAAGAGAGTCTTTGGTTATACTATACAGTTGTTGCTCTTGTTCATAACAGAACTGTGTGTGAACAACAGAACTGCATTTATCAAACAGGACTGACAAGTGTATTCTGCTTCTGTTTGAATGTAGTGTGTAATAGTGTTTTCAGGACCACAAACACCTCCAACCAGAATGAAGAAGAATCAAAGCTGATGCTTCCTGTTTTCCATCCGACATCTAAGCAGATTACCTTTTCCCATCCACCCCTCCAGACCTTCCACTCCCCTAAAAGTTTATCTGGAAATTTCTGCACAAAAGGTTGCAATGTCACAGTCAATATGTCACAGCACGCGCTAGGCACTGGAAAAGGCACATGTGACCCTGGAGCACCGAACCGGAACGATTTCATGATGATGGATGTGTAGCGAGAAACCCGAGGTCTCTGTGCCAATTCCATATGTGACGACGCTTGGCCGCTGGTTCACTCGGGTTTTCCGCGGCAGGCCGAGCCGGCGAGGCCTCCGCTCTCTACCTGCTGTGCTGATTGCATCCTGATTCAGCTGAATCAGTTTAGTTGTAATGTGACAAAGCAACAGAATGTGGCAGAGCACTCATAAAATTGCATTTGGCAGGGGTCTGCACGTTGTTGTTTTTTCCCCTCTTTTTCTCTCCCTTAGACATGGTTTCCCCCTACAATGATGAATTTCAACAGATGTGATTTATTTCAGGAAGAGGCGCAGAGACAATTGCCGTTAAAAGGTAAACGGTCCTAATCTAGTGCACAGTCCCATTCTATTAACCTGTGAGTTCTGACCACATCAACATCACTCCCGGCTAAGCTGCAAGGATACTTCTGCCTTTATGACTCATTTTGGTTATATAGCCTCAGACGTTCACCTCCTCTGTGATTTTATTCAAACTCATTTGCAATTCAGCTGACCACACGCATTTAGTGCAAGGACGCCAACTATACTGAGGAAATAAAACATGCTCCATTCATTTTCTTTTAGACAGAAACTGCCTCCCTACGAGTACATGACCACTAAAATTAGTATATTGTGGTATAATAACTAAAAATGCATGCCCATTTTCATTAAAAAAAAACATACTGGCAGCCTTTTTTAGCATGTACTCGACACACTCTCTCACGGAATTGTAATTCTGGCACAGAACCTCCATGTTTCCATGGCCACCCGGCTCTATTCCCGCTCTATGAGAAATTGCTCAATACACGCAATACAAAGATTAAATGTATCAAATAAATGATCCCTTAATTTTGTCAGCGCCACAGGACTAGATTGTGGCCAAACCCTCTCGAGCATTAAAGCCCCACCTAACAATCTGCAACTGCATGACACAGTGGGTTAGTTTCATATTGGTTGTCACCTGCTGGCTGTCAATTTGAGCTGGGAAAATAATCGAATGCTTGAGTCGAGGGCACCCGCCGTGCTCACAAGACGCTAAAATGCAAGAGGGGGGGACAAGCAGATGGTTCATTTACCACAACTATTTGTAATGAAGCATTTGCTGCCAGAATCCTCTTTATCACATTGTAACACTGGCCCGATACAGAATTACAGAGTGCTTTAATCTGAACGTTTATCCAGCAGATGATTACGTGTCGCTGCTCTAAGCCCTC
>JAFVLL020037446.1:0-30044 GCA_021397915.2 Tor tambroides | reverse complement strand
CTTCTTGCACATCCCTTCTTATATTACTATTTATTAAGTCTACAGTATACTGTCCTGCACACTTATTTTTTTGCACATTTTATTTTAGATTTTATTTTCTATTTCTTATTTCTACCTCATTTACTTTTATTTTTATTTTATTTTCATATTTATATCTATGTATATTCTTGTGTTGTACTGCATATATTTGCACTGTCCATGGAGCGGACCTGACTTACATTTCACTGCTGGTTATACTCTGTATAATTGTGTACGTGACAAATAAAAAATCTTGAATCTTGAATCTTGTGTTGTGGCTTGTTTCCGTTGTGTTGCGACTTGTTTCCGTTGTGTTGCAGCTTGTTTCCGTTGTGTTGCAGCTTGTTTCCGTTGTGTTGTGCTAATTTCATTGTGTTGTGGCTTGTTTCCATTGTGTTGTGCTAATTTTGTTGCGCTGCAGCTTGTTTCTGCTGTGTTGTGGCTTGTTTCTGTAGTGTTGTGACTTGTTTCCGTTGTGTTGTGGCTTGTTTCTGTAGTGTTGTGCTAATTTCATTGTGTTGTGACTTGTTTCTGTTGTGTTGCAACTTGTTTCCGTTGTGTTGTGGAGATTTCATTGTGTTGTGCACTACTAGGCCATGATAATCACACTACTACTCCCGTACTATATACAGTAGTAGGCACAAACAGTGTGTGAAAAGGCTAGTCTGACAGAATTCATAGTATCCAGTTCATCAATGGAGCATTTGACAAAGAAATGGCAACACATTGAATTAAATGAATAATTTAAGTAAAAGGACGCAAGTAGTATTTTTTTGTAAAACACTCCAATAATCATTGTTTTATTTACAACTTCGAAAATATTTTTACAGTGTGTATATCAACAAAATTTTGACCATTTTAAATGACAACAAGGTCATTTCAGCTGTAGACACTTTGGCCACATTCTAAGTGCCAAAGGCTTTGAAAGTCTAATTGACATAAAAATGAAAATCAGAGAGTCTTGCCTCATAGTAACTGCGCACGGCATTGCAGAAAGCCTCATCTGCAACAATCTGTGTCTCTCCTTTAAGGAAGGCCTGGAAACGTTCCTTCACCACCTGCAACTGTTGCTTGTTCAGCTGAGAACAGAAAAGAGAAAAAACAAGAGTTAACTGAAGATCTATCAGTGGCATCTCATTGTCTTTAGCAGAAATATATAAATAATTAAATAACCATAAAAGAACAGAGTCAATGATAATGTTCACTGTAGCACCTCTTCTGCCAACACTAAGTATGCAACGAAACACTGTTCAGTATGTGTCAATATAAAAATGCCATTTTCTGCTAAATTATGTTATTCTTTAACAGCAGTTCACTTGTGAAGCACACGAAAATGGCTTTCCATGAGTTCAAAATATCCTCATTTTACTTGTATTCATAAATGTTGTTTTTGGTGTGTTTTATTGATGTTTTGGTAATGAAAAATGAGCGGAAAAAGACAATTATTTTCCCATCCTTTAATGTGCTTCCAAAGCTGATGTAAAATCAGCAGGAACTACAGAACAAATGCATCGGTAATATTTTAGAGGAAAAACATCTTTATCAAAATAGCAATTTTTTTTCTCTTTCTTTTTTTTTTTTTTTTTTTAAAGAATGTTTTCTGCTTGGAAAAAAAAACATTAGTCCTAGCCTTTGATGTTGTTTGGAGAGGGTTATTTCTAATAAAATTTACCCACAGGGAGCATGAAAGGAGGCTGCTTAAAACATCAGTACTATTAAATGCTTTTCTTAGTCATAATCATAGTTATGACTCATCATAAATTGACATCTACGATGGCCAATTTGTCTTGAGTTGAAAATAGAACAAACCGTTGGATAACTGTGCAACAAAACAAAAATGCATGTAGCAGTTTTATGCTTCCCACAAAAATATCAAGCAGCACAACTTTTTTAAACATAGATAATCAGAAATGTTTCTTGAGCAGCAAATCAGCATATTAGAATGATTTCTGAATGATCATGTGACACTCAAGACTGGAGTAATGATGCTGGAAATTCAACTTTGCATCACAGGAATAAATGACATTTTAAAATATACTGAAATAGAAAAGAATTGATTTAAATTTGAATAATATTTCACACTATTGCAGTTTTTTACTATAACTTTGATCAAATAAATGCAAACTTGGTAAACATAAGACACTTCTATCAAAAGCATTAAAACACTATACCACCTTACTGAACCCAAACTTTTGAATGCGCTTTTAAGTTCATAATTGGTTTTTCTCCAATATATTTTCAGTAGAAAACGCTGATATGTTGTACAAAGCATAAATGATGAATAAAAGTCAGATTTGTTTGCACATAAACAATGTAAAGATATCAAGTGCACACCTATCTCACAAATCACTCTTGAAGGACACACATAATTCTAAGGACATGAATGGTCATTTCAGATGTAAACACTATTATATTAACATTTTTTACAAATTCAAGATGATTCGTTATAGAACATAATGCGACCCTGACCGTGATCCTGTCGAATGCATGGTGAGCCCTCAGGCAAATGTAACAGGCATTAAATGTGCTACGACACCTAACGGTTTTATAACCACTGTAAAATCTAAAATTCCCACCAAGTTTTTGCAACCTACAGGATATCCTTAATTTGATGGCATGAATTTGTCGAACATCTGAAGCTATGCCTCATTAAGTCTTTGAATTAGCATTCTAGCGCACATCCGTTTCTAAATACAAATTGATCCCATGAAGGTTCAGACACATACTGTAGCTGGAGTTGTTTACAATGTTGAGAATATGTTTCTGGTTGCAGACGCTATTAGTGTTTTAATCAGAGGTGGTCATTAATGAGTGCAATAGAGCACTTGTTTATGGCATCAGCACAATACTTGCATCTTCTCCTGTAGCACTTGCTGCTGTCTCACTTTCAATGGCTTATGTACTTTCTGTTGTGATCGATTCGGCCTTGTCTCTTTGCGAGCCAGCAATTCACTCTCTCGTTTGAAAGGCAATGCAACCATTTCAGGCATGCCGAGAGAGTTGCTCTAAGTGTCCCTCATACCTGCATGGAGTGAGTGGCAAAGAAAAATATAAGTGATGAAAGTATGGATAAGACTGTTGCAATACATCAGTATTGTTGATAAATAAATATTGATATTGTGTTGATAATATTGCAAATAATTCATCGCCAGTAACTGCTTTCCTGTAGTTTAAACAGCAGAGCATGGTGCTAGCAACACAAGGTCATGGGTTCAATTCCCAGGGAAAGAAATAATTCCAAAATTTCTATATAGACTGTAACAATATTGTTATCGCTATTGTGCCTGCCCTAGTGCACACCAGGGTTGGGAAGTAACGGAACACATGTAATGGCGTTACGTAATCAGGATACAAAAATCTAGTAACTATAATCGGTTACAGTTACATCAATAAAGAAAGTATTCAGATTACAGTTACATTTTGTAAAAAGTGGGAATACTATCAGGATTACATTTGTTTCATTTAAACTTAAATACATGAGTATTTTGACATAACGCTATATTTAGCGCTGCTTCATCATAGTTCCTGGTTCTGTTGACACGTTGACTCACGTGAGCCACCTGCTGGTGCGTGCGCAAATAACACCCATCTACAATTATTCTCCTCAAATGCGGGATGAGATGCTGCTACAGTTAATTAATTATGATGCTTCCTGCTGGGAAAAACGTTTTCATGTCTGGCAATTTCACAGTTATTTTGTTTTCAATGAGGATAAAGGAAATAACATAGTTGTACAGCATAAGATATGCATGAAGACTCTTGCTTTAACAAAGGCTACTCAACCAACTTAAAAATTTGCAGGTACGACTAGCATGGAAATCATCATGTTAGCTAAAATGTAGTGTTTGTTAGTGATTTAAAATTCCATGGTGTGCATGACTGCAGTTGTGTGTAAGTTTTCTAGCGGCAAACGAGCTGGAAAATGTAGAAATTAAAATGAGAGTCCCGACACCCTGGATCAGTCAATGAAATAAAGAAAGATCATAGCATTTAATATTAATAATAATAATTTGTTACATTTATATAGCACTTTTCTGGGTACTCAAAGCGCTTTACAATGTGAGTGGGAATCTCCTCAACCTCCACCAATGTGCAGCACCCACCTGAATGATGCGACGGCAGCCATATTGCACCAGAACGCCCACCACACACCAGCTTATTGGTGGAGAGGAGACAGAGTGATGAAGCCAATCAGATATGGGGATGGTTAGGAGGCCATGATGGTCGGAGGCCAATGGGCGAATCTGGCCAGGATGCCGGGGTTACACCCCTACTCTTTTTCGAAAGATATCCTATTTTTTTTTTTATTGACCACAGAGAGTCAGGACCTTGGTTTAACGTCTCGTCCAAAGGACGGTGCTTTTTTTTGACAGTATAGTCAGAGGTGTCAAGTAACGAAGTACAAATACTTCGTTACCTTACTTAAGTAGAAATTTTGGGTATCTATACTTTACTGGAGTAATTATTTTTCAGCCGACTTTTTACTTCTACTCCTTACATTTTCACGCAATTATCTGTACTTTCTACTCCTTACATTTTAAAAATAGCCTCGTTACTCCTATTTCATTTCGGCTTGTTTTCATTCCGGCTTGTCATCGTTCAAAAAAAAAAAAAACCCTATCCAGATAAATCGCGCCATCCGGATAGAGTGAATTTGATTGTGGTTGGATGAGAAGTATAAACGCATACCATTCCGACACCCTATTGGTTTGTACGCGATCCATCGCACCTGCACATGACACAAATCACGTCACACTCCAGCAAGGACATAGCCAGTGTTGGGGTCGTTACTCAAAAAATATTATTTCTTACAAGTTATTATTTCTCCACTACTGGCTCATTTATCAAACGGGTGCTTTCTCTTCGTCCTCCGCAAATTAAGCTTAGCTCGGTAGAAGGCGTGTGAATAAATTAAACGTTTGCGATTGACGATTGACAATGTTGTGATAAATGGAGATCATATAACTTTGTAACTCGTTACCCCCAACACTGGACATAGCAGACGTATGTAGCCAAGTACGAAGA
Source organism: Tor tambroides (assembly GCA_021397915.2). Lineage (NCBI taxonomy): Eukaryota > Metazoa > Chordata > Actinopteri > Cypriniformes > Cyprinidae > Tor > Tor tambroides. The sequence continues at coordinate 25,001 of JAFVLL020037446.1, read as the reverse complement.
TGTCCATGGCAGAGACTCAAGAAGAGAACTCGAGCGAATTGTCCCAACCAAGCACCAGCGAGGAGGTTGGTAGCCAGGATGACCAGCCAACCCTTATACGTTACATCCCTTTGACACCAGTGGTTATTGATGACATGCCTCTGAAGTGTGACTTTTTGCACCATTACAATACTTATAGGCAACTAGTCTCCCCTCCATGAAACACAAGTTAATGCTCAGTTAGGGATGCACCAAATGTTCGGCAACTGAAATTGTTCGGCCGAAATAGCAAAAAAAAAAAAAACTCTTTCAGCGTTCGGCCGAATTAACGAAAAGACCGAATAAATTGTACCGAACAATTACGTGACGCGATCAAATAGAGGCGCGCACTAATGCAGCAAACAAGTCTGCAGTGTGAACGTATTTAAAACTGTAAGAGAAAGACGCAAAAATCATTACAAGCACGAAGCACCGACAGCGAGAGACTGCTTAGTGCTGCATCTCATGTCTCCAATGAGAAGAGGAAGAGGTGGTTGTTACTGGTTACTGTGATGATTGAAATCGCCAAATGGCCTCAAACGATTAGTAAATAAACTGCAGAATGTTATGTTTTCAAATACATGCACGAATTGCATTCAAACAGCACTGCACGAGCTCACGGCACCAGGGTTCAAAGTCCAAAGCGAGGAAAATCTGCGCTAAAACACTGTTACTCATCATTTGCTCAGTAACATTTTTATAATTTTTTAAAAGCCATGTGACAATGTGATACGTGCGACAAACATCTTCCCAAAGTCGTAATGAGAATCATTTAAATATCTGCATGCTGTTGTCAACAAAAATAAGTACTAAGGTCTTCCTGCGGATTTCTGCCAAAATAAAATCTAAGAAAACGCAAAACTCCATCAACATTCATAAATGTTAAAATTGTAATTTTACTGTTGTTCTGTAAAATAAAATAAAAAATAAGACAATAATAATTACTACCCTATAACATATTTTATTTTTAATTTTCATTTATTATAACATTCACACAGTGTTCAAACTGGGATCTGTAATATAATATAATGTTTTTAAAAAAGTCTCTTCTGCTCAGAGAGGCTGCATTTATTTGTACAGTAAAAAATACATGCCTGATTCAAGGAGAGGGTCTCAAAAATGGCCAAAAAATATTATTTTAGTAACTTGTTGATTTTAAGTTAAATTGTGCTTTGTTAGTATAATGTCTGATAGAATGTTAAAAAATGTTGTGTTAAGTAAATATTTTTAAATTGTTGTTTTGTAATTGATTTTTTTATTTGAAAAGCAGGGAAAAACAGTAAAAAGATGGCACATTTTGGCTATTTAATTTATGCAATGGTGAAAAGAAAATGGCAAAATAGGCCTACATGGGGGAAAAAATGCAAAAAACCAGCCCGATCTCACGGCAATTCGTACATATTTTACGAGGTGACTAATTCGTACGAATTTTACGACCTCACTCGTACAAATTCATACGATTTTCTGAATAAATGCGTATTTTACGAGTTGCATTCGTATCAATTTTACGAATGACCTACACTAACCCACGCCCCTAAGCTACCCGTCACTGGGGTTTAGAAAAATCATACTAAATCGTACGAGTGAGGTCGTACGAATTCGTACGAATTAGCCACCTCGTAAAATACGTACGAATTGCCGTGAGATAGCGTTGGAAAAACCGTGTTCGGTATTCGGCCTTGACTGTGGTGTTTCATTTGTTAAACTGGCCAGAATTTTCATTCGGTGCATCCTATGCTCAGTAGTACACATATGGTTTTTAATGTATTTGCATTGTACTAAAATGCGTTCATTTCAATGGGCATATACGGCTGAAACAGGTAGCCTAGTGCATCCCAAATTTTACAACAACAACATTTTAATATAACATTATAGTCATTATGGCCTTTAGAAAAATGTTTTTTTGAGGAGGTGGGGTAGTGCACAATATAGGCCTGTGGGCGCGGCCTAAGCTTTTGTCATGTGGTACCCTTACATTACTTTTACTTTTATACTTTAAGTAGTTTTGAAACCAGTACTTTTACTTGAGTAAAAAGCTTGAGTTGATACTTCAACTTCTACAGAAGTCTTTTTAAACCCTAGTATCTATACTTCTACCTGAGTAATGAATGTGAATACTTTTGACACCAGTGAGTATAGTGTCCCCATCACTATACTGGGGCATTAGGACCCACACAGACCACAGGGTGAGCACCCCCTGCTGGCCTCACTAACACCTCTACCAGCAGCAACCTAGTTTTCCCAGGAGGTCTCCCATCCAGGTACTGACCAGGCTCAACCCTGCTTAGCTTCAGTGGGCAACCAGTCTTGGGCTGCAGGGTGATATGGCTGCCATTTCACATACATTTCGACTTGTAGGCTTATTTTAAAATAGACTAATATGTACATGGTGTAAATTTCTTAATACTGTGTATAAACTATATTTATTTTTACTTGTACATGTTAAAGAAATAAAAAATAATAAAAATAAAACTATTATACTAAACTGTATACCCACTAGATGTCTGCATAGCGTTTTATATAAATATATACGAGCTGTAATATCTAGATGGTGAAACAAGACACAATTTTTAATAGTTTCAGATAGTTTTTACTATAGTTTTTATTAGTTTTAATTTTAAAGTCATAGTTAAATAAAATTACTTCGATATTTCTTTTTTGACTTTATCTACATATGTGACTAAAAGGAATCTAAAAGGAATCCAAAAGTAATCAGATTACATTACTTTCATTTTGTGGTACTTGGATTACGTTACTGAATTCTTTTTTAAGTAATTTGTAACTGTAACAGAATACATTTTAAAAGTAACCCTCCTAACCCTGGTGCACACCTACAGCAATCTTATTGCTCAAGGTCATCCGATTGATCTAATGTGATCAGTAAGTTGTGCAACAAGCCATATTGTTTGAAATGATCACGAATGAGATGTGCTAAAGTAAAAACTAGAAGAATAAAGTGTGTAAACAAACTTTGAAGTTGGCTTGAGAAACCCTAGCCTGAAAGTTTAAGCAGTTGTAAAAGCTTGAAGTTTGAAAGTTTAGATACATAGATTATACAGATGTTGCAGCACAATTGAACACATTTTTAACATGACTCAACATGTTGATAACATGTTTTTAGCATGATTAGCATGTTGTTAGCATGTTGCTAGCATGTTTCTAACATGATTAACGTGTTGTTAGCATGTTTTAACATGATTAACATGTTTTAGTATGTTGTTAGCATGATTTAACATGTTGTCCTAGGATAGTCATTTAGCTCCGCTAGTGATAGACAGCTTAAACACTATGAGTCTCATTGTACAAAAGTTTTGACCCCCTCAATGAAAGGCTATGGGACTTTTCATAATTTTGATCATCTGTTTAATGAAAAATGTAAGTCAGATCAGTTAGAAAAGATATAACAACCTGAGTCAGACCAGTCTGAATGTCTGACCCGAGTGTGGTAGTTCTATCTTGAAAACTCTAGGAAGAGATACAGTCCAATTTTTCTCCCAGAAGAAGAAGAAGCTTAAACAGCATTGAATAGCATGTAATAGCAATAAATAGCATAACTTCTAGTAACTGCAAGATGCGGACAGTGTGAAAAGGCCATGACAGTATTTTTCACAAAACTTCAGGTGGTGGACCTGAGTCTAGTTGATGTCAGAACCAATATTGTCTGGTGTGAAAGTGGTTTTCCGAGGGTCTCCAGTAGGGTTCACGCAAATGAAGAAGAAAAATATACATGGAAAATGATACTGGAATTTAGTCACGTTTAAATAGCTGCCATTTGTACATAGTGGTATACAGTGGGCACATAAAGTATGCCTTGGTTCTAAGCCAAATGATGTAATGAAGATAATAAGAGACTCACAAAGACAGTGGAATCGAACGGTCAAACAGTCGTCAAGATAACAGATTTTTACAACACGATTATCATGGCCAAAAGAAGTTGGAATGTCAACAAGATACTATGGTATATTGCGCCATCCATAAAACCAAACTTAATTTTTTCCAAAGCAAGTGTAAAATTGGCCTAAGACAACCTGGTTGCTGCAGAGGCAATTCACATGAGAAGGACAGAAATCAAAAGTGTACTGGTTTGTGGCTCTAAAAGTGTAGCATCAGCTCAGGGAAAATCTTTTAAATGGTGACTGTAGTGGGCGAAAGCATTTTAGCCTTAGAGTTCAGGTTTACTCTAGTTCACACACCCACCCAAAAACACAACAAAAGCACTTAATAAACATCATTAATGCTCCCAAAGGCTTCTGAGGGCGTGATACCACCTCATCTACTGTATGTGTACAGCTGCTCACTTGGTACAGGTTTATGAGTATCTTTTGCTATTATATCACAAGCCTGTTTTGCAGATGGTCTCCATTTTCTCATTCTTAAAATTTCTTTTTCTTTTGTTCTCCTTCCATTGATGCCGTTTTGCTTTTGCCACTCCCTGAGCATGACAACCCCTTCACATCGTCATGGCAACATCATCCACTGCGTGGCAAGAGTCGGCTTCCAAGGACCAGCCTGGCTGCTGCAGCAATTCAGCTGCAACAAGTCGCTTTCTGTTTTCTATATCAGCAGCAAAGGGTGAAACACCCATCATGAAACGAATACCAGCTGCCACCCTTCCTGGATGAGTACTGACATTCAGATAATCTTTTAGACTAAAAATATATCTGAAGTATTTCAAGCTAAGAAGTCAAAATTACTCAACAGATACAACTGAACAAAATTAAAATGTATTGGGAGGATGTTAAAAACATTAAATTGGTACGCAGGCACAGAATGAAGCTGAAAGTTCTGACAATTCTGTTATCATTTACTCACCTTCATGTCGTTCCAAACCTGTATAAGTTTCTTTCTTATGTGAAACACAAAAGAAGTTATTTTGAAGAACCAAACAGTTGTTGGTCCCCATTGACTTCCATAGTGGGACAGAAATACTATGGAAGTCAAAGGGGACCAACAACTGTTCGATTACCAGCATTATACCAGATATTTCTTCAAAATATCTTCTTTTGTGTTCAGCATAAGAAAAAAACTCATACAGGTTTAGAGTAAATGACGGAATACATGTAACTATCCCTTTAACACCATCAAGGAACTAAAAGACTAGCATGATTCATAGTGATCGCTGATAAAAAAGGGTAACTTTTCCTTCATTCCTACATATCACGTGTCACAAGGCTCAAGCGAGTAATTCCACAAGGCTGTCAGGGAACAGGTGTCACCTGGCACTCTCGTCCCAAGCCTTGACAAAACATACACTCCTCCTACTAATCAAACACACACTCACCTCTCCTTCAACAAACATGCCTCAATGCATCTCTTCACTGAAACACCAGTATGTAATATTAGATAACACTTTCACAAAACAATCTCCAAACAAACATCAAATTAATGAGATAATATTACAGCCAGGAAGTTAGACTGTGAAATTATACTCTATCTATAGCATCCCACACTCATAGACAATGTCCTGCCAACTAACATGACTTCATATGACTGAAAAGTGCATGTTTAATTCAGTGAGTGGAGTCTATCGAAGAAATACAACTGTATATGAACTTGTTTATTTTCCATTTATTCCAATTTTCATTTATAAAAATATATAAAAATTAAAAAATACACTATCCAGCACATCCAGCTGTGCTGTACATTGCACATTTTTGGCAAATTCGATTATCCAGTATACAAAAAAATTCATAATATGTGCAATATACATATTATCTACTTCAAAAATATTAAGAGTAATATAGTATTATGTCATGCTGAACACAGCCTAGGACTCAAACTTACAACCCTGCCAACTGAGCAATTACTACAGACTCACAAGAGGGTTAAACCTAATTTTGATAGAGAAAAACGATTTAGTTCAACCAGAAGCTAGCTTCCTCCACTCCATATAGGCTCACCTGTGATTGAGTTTTTCCTAAACAAACTCTACCCCTAGCAATTCCTATAAGGATCAACAGACAAAAAACAAAGAGAAAGAGAGAGAAACAACGAGAGCAATAGAGTGAGGAGAGAACGTGTGTGTACAGTGATTCCCATCGGCACCATTGGGAGCTAATGGAGAAGAAACACTGCAGACATTTATCACAGAACAACATGCAGAGCTAACAACCCTGATGGCTGCTCCTGTCTCCACCACGAGCCTTTGTTCAAGCCCATTAGTGGAAACACATTGCCAAATGGCACCAAATAGCCACTCAAACCAAAGTGCACCTACATTTAAGGTTTGGAGTGTTGTAAACCTCAATATTTGAGGGCAACAACCAAACTTTCTGAATGGTCTGCACGATTGCTCTCTAAGTGAAAGTTACCAGCACAATTTTCTGTCAGAGACCTAAGGTTAGGAAGGAAATTCTCTGACTTGCTGTTTATTCAGCCATTTCCTGTCATTGTTTAAAGGGATAGTTCACCAAAAAATGAAAATTACCCCATGATTTACCCACCCTCATTGTGTAATTAAAAATATTCATATTTAAAACTGTATAAACCATAATCTGGGAAAAAAAAATAAAAAAGATGTAGGACGCAGGCATCGCGTAAGCTCCAGTGAGAATATGCTAGTCTTGCGAGAACCAAGTTTTGTTTACAGTAAAGGAAAACCAGTCTCCTCTTGGCTTATGTTGAAATCTTCCAACATTTTATTAAAAATCCTCATTTTATACTTCTAATTCGTGACCAGTGTTTTGTTTTGCTCTCTCCACTGAACTTCCGCATTTGCCTACATGCTACATCATCCACTGGAATGTCACTCTCTCGTGAATGTGCGTACGAAAGTTAGCGGAAGCTAGAGATTACGGTTATAAAGTTTTAAATATGCATATTTTTCTTACACAAATGCATCGATTCAATTCAGTAGGCCTTTATTAACCCCCCGTAGCCGTGTGGAGCACTTTTATGATGGATGGATGCACTTTATTGGACTTCAAAATCTTAACAGCCATTCACTGCCATTATAAAGCTTGGAAGAGCCAAGACATTTTTTAATATAACTCCGATTGTATTCGTCTGAATGTAGAAAGTCTACACACCTAGGATGGCTTGAGGGTGAGGAAATCATGGGGTACTTTTCATTTTTGGGTGAACTCTCCCTTTAATGGAGGTCTTCATTTGGTACCCATCTGTGATTAAAGCCAACATGAAACAGCATTCTAAACCTACTGTAACTTGTAATGTGTTGTTTTCGAAGTGAAACAAGATATTCAACAAGAAAAATAAATAAATACTGGGAGAAACATTTTATCTAATGGGAAATTATTGGCCCATGAAAAAGAGATTCCAGATCCTTCTACAAAGTTTACAGTCGATTATAGAAGAATGCCACCCTGAGCCACTTTTGAAAAGACTTTCTGAACAGGAAGTCAAGTTCATTGTTGAAAGCAAAATACTCCATTAACTTTAAACTATTAGCAAGTTTTCAGTAAGGCTAAATTAATTACATTATTTAACATTAACCAAAAGCCTTTGTAGCCAACATGCTAGAAGTAAAGTTTTGTCAGAAGTGAAATACTGTGATAAAACATTACAAAAGCACAGATTCTTGAGACATGGGACCAGAGGTCACGTTAACTGAAAATTTTCCGTCATTGACAGAATACTTTTCTGAAGGTCAGAAGGCTGTCTGTCACTTTGACAGATTACACTGAGGGTGATCTACTGTGATTTGTAACTGTAATTCCCACCCCTGTCCAGTTGGTGGCAAGTGCGCTTCAGTGTGACAGCAGAGCGCGGCTCATCAGCCTCCAGAACAAAAATAAAACTGTTATAAGTCTTTTACTATGCCCACTAGTAGTAAAGCAAAAGAGATGATCAGTTGACGTGCACTTTGCGCTGCTGCTTCGCTTGATCTGAGGTGGCTACAGTGATCTACTATGCAACATTAAAGAGCACCAAAACAGTATTTATTCCTTGAGTTTCCTAATAAAATGGACAGAATTTGAAATCTGAGACTTTGTTTCATATCAAAAGTAACAATGCACAAAGCTTAGCCTATTGCGATTTATTGGATGGACACTAAACTAGCAAAAGTGGATTCGGACACGCCCTAAGTGCACCTGCGCCATGCGCTTGGATCGTTAAAATAGGGCCCCATTTGTTTTGTGAAAGAAATGCCAAATTTGTCAACACCGTCAGATGTCACCACCATAAAATTTTCTGTCTGACGGTGCTAACGGGCCATTGACGGAGTTGACATTCAACGTGAAGTCAAAATAGTGTTTTATTTTTCTAATAATGTTTAAATACTAAATAGACACCATATATTGCTTTTGTGGACTGATAGTCATCACTTCTAGCAGAGTTAGGGTTAAGGGAACATAAGATTCAGGGAACATGGGAACATAAAACACTGGATAAAACATATCTATACATAATACAGTCCATTTGTATTCTGATCATATGTGCTCTGGTGATTTTTGGATAATTTGTTAAGATGTTTAAAAGTGAATATTAAGATCCTGGTGAATGTAAATGGATAGAGGTAACAACTTGTTTTATTTGTTAATTTAACTTTTTAAAAGTTAGCCTGTTACCATAGCAGATGCAGAGCAGACATACTGTTCTGAGATGAGAGAAAATGGATAATTTGTGTTCCAACGATGTTTCAAAATACTTAAATGTGAATCTTGAATAAAAGCATTATAACATATTCACTGTCTGTTGTATTTATTTTAATACAGTATTTTATTGATTCAGTGTATTTGATAGTTAAAATTCAGGCTTTTGTCACCACCATCAGTGTCAACTCTGTCAGGTCTATGTCACCTCCATCAGATTAATTTTTTTTAATAATATTTGATTATGATATTTTATATTTGTTGAGGAATTGTTGGTCACATGTGAAAATGTAATCTGTCTGCTAACATGAGAATGTGTTTTTAAATTTTAAAAACATCTTGATTGAAAACACTAACAAAAAAAAAAAGAAAAGAAGAGTTGGGAAGTTGCATCAAAGCATAGCTCAGTAGCTTAGTACATGTAGGATACAAACATGTAGTTTCATTTGCCTGAGTACAGTGTTTTATTTTTTTCAATATTGCACCCTGTTTTGTCCCACTTCTCAAGAATCAGTGAAAGATGTTTTCCTCAGACGAACACAATAAGACTAGGAAAAAGTAAACAGTGTCAAATCTGATTTCATATTGACTTTACATAAATCTAGTAGGACAGAACTCAGAAGAATAGGTGGGAGTGACTTGCAAAGAGAAAGCTAAAGACATTTACAGAGAAAAGGAGACAGCAGGGAACAAAGACAAAGATCAGACATTCAGACGAAACAAGTGAGGGGCTGAATGATATTGAAGATGGAAAATAAAAGAAAAAAGGAAAACATCTCCCCATGGCAATTCTTTCAAAGATGAGAGGGTTTCTATGTAGTGGCACAATTAGGTTGCAGTTGATTGAGACACTACATGAAACGGAATAGCTCTCCAGGCCAGCAATAAGAACCAGACTCAAAAAATAGGAGTCCACACAAATGCCTGACTGAAAATAGCTCAACCGGTATAATCTAGTGGGTGAATAACCACAAAAAAAGTACCAAAATCCTTTCTCAAGCAGCACCTTGAGTAATTATTAAGTAGGTATATACTGTATGTACTATCTGTCAGAGCTCACAAGTTGTCATGTCATGTCATATCAAATTATCCTGACAAACAGTCTGACAGTGCTGTCAGTGGTCTGACACATGGATGTGGACAGGAGATGATGTGATGACAGACTGGCACTGAAGCTTGCTTGAAAACTCCCCTGGAAATCCAAACGCTGTCAATACGTCTGCCATTAAGTCAAACCAATTTTATCTATCTGAAACTGAAGTTTACTTTTTTATGTAAGGTCTAGTCTTCTTGCGAAGTGTTTGTCCCTTCCTATTGCTTTCCACCATCTGCTAAGGCGAAAACACTGACTCCTTGTGTCATGTTTGGATCTCGCTGGTCCTTTCCCACGGGAACTCACAGCGAAGGCGTTGTGGGTAACAGCAGGGGAGAGGTACCACGGTGCATCTTGCTGTCCTACAGGTCTGTCACAACTCGCGTTGCCCTGAAGCTGCTCTCTGCTCACCACTGATAAAGAGCTGCATGCTGTGTGTGAGTGTACGTTTACACGCCCACACGATGTTTTCAGCTGTTCCTGCTTATTTCCGAACCCTCGCATTGCTTTGAGAATGTGTCATAACTTGTTGAGGGAAGCGAACAAGGTGTTCTGAAGGATCTGCGCTTGTCTGTTGGACAGATGCGATAGATTCACCTTGAATAACACTATGAGCCTCAGATACAAACCATCAGAAAGCTTGACACTTGTTTACATTTTTGTTATCCTGGTACCTTTTTACACAAATGGGTGGAGAAAGAAAACTTGTTGATTCTGGCCTTTCTTTTTTGATTGTTGATTCTGAAGGTGCAATTTGACTTAAAGGGATAGTTCACCCAAAAATGAAAATTCTGTCATTAATTACTTCGGAATCATCTTCGGAACACAAATTAAGATATTTTTGATGAAATCCGAGAGCTTTCTTACCTTCCATACACGGCAACACAACTGAAATATTCCCAGGCTCAGACACGTAGCAAGGGCATCAGTAAAATAGTCCATGTGGTCCAACATCAGTGGTTCAACCTTAATTTTACGAAGCTACGAGAACACTTTTTGTGTGCAAAGAAAACAGAAATAACGACTTTACTCAACAACTCTTCTCCTCGTCATCCCGTCTGCCGTGGCGTACTGCCATTGTGGAGAGTATCACGATGCATGCCCAAGCTTTCCTCTACATGTAAATGATGCATGCACATGCTGTCCTCTGCTCGTAAACAAGGCACAGTGCATACGTGTTCATGAGCAGCAGCACGCACATGCGTTGTTTACATGCACGGGAAAACCTGCACGTGCATCGTGATTCTCTCCACAACGGTGGCACGCCATGGCAGATGGGATGAGGAAGACCAGAGTTGTTGAATAAAATCGTTATTTTGTATTCTTTGCACACAAAATTATTCTCGCAGCTTCGTAAAATTACGGTTGAACCACTGATGTCACATGGACTATTTTACTGATGTCCTTGCTACGTTTCTGTGCCTGGGAACATTTCAGTTGCGTTGCTGTCTATGCAGGGTCAGAGAGCTCTCAGATTTCATCAAAAACATCTTAATTTGTGTTCCGACGATGAACGAAGGTCTTATGGGTTTGGAACGACATGAGGGTGAGTAATTAATAACTGAATTTTCATTTTTGGGTGAATCTCTTTAAGCGAAAAAAGGTAGCAAGGAACAGAACTACAGCTTGTTCAATATGTTGTACTGTTGTGTACCTGGATGTCGATAGTTCTGTTGACAGTTCCAGTGGAAAACAAAACATGGGATAGGACCTTAAGAACAAACCAGACTTCTACCCTGTCATGCTTTTGTTGCAATCAAATTAAATACAGTACATTTAAATTGTTTATGTCTAGGCAATCCAGCAGGATTTATTGAAGCTGGGTACACTATTCCTTTTCGGCGTGGACAGCATTCAAATCTCTGCTTATTGGTTTCCAGCATCCCAGTACCAGAGATTGTCCCTCGTTGAAGTGATATATTGGCATGCTGTCTCTCAAGTGTACGTAGGTGGTGACTGAGGCGCATTTATCTGCATACAGATGTCCTTTATGGCCAATTGCTCACTTTCACCTCCTCTCATTCAACAGCTTCCGCTTCCTCAATCTCTTTACTCCTCCTCGCTTTCCTTTTTCAGCCCCCATACTGGTACTATTCTGAGTCATGCAAAACGTGATGCATGAGGGAAGATGGAGCTTCCGGAGGCGTCCTCAGGCAAAATGCTGGCAAGTGCGAGAACAGTTACCCAGATAACGAGCTTGCGATTCTGCTTTTGACCCGCATCCCTTGACAAACCCTTCTACCTCCTCGTACTCTCGACCTTCTGTCACTCTTCAAAGTGGCCGAGTCAACCTCTCAATCTCCCAATCCGCGCTCTTCTCACATAGCTCAAGCCCTCTCTAAAGCCTTGATTTTCTAGCACTTTACTTAATCTGCGCTCAAGTGTCTCAAGGCTCGCCACTTCATATCCCTACAATGACCAAAGAAATCTGTATTAGGTGTGAAGGAGGAGCAAGAAAAGGACTTAAACTTCAACCCTTAAATTGATATTCATATTGATGGTCTCACAAATAGGTAGAAACAGGAGACTGAGAGTAATCACTCAAACAGTAAACCAACAACAGAAAAAAAAAAATTATTGACATTTGGCCATTCTGACATGATCAAATTGGGAACATGTGCATGCACAAGATTTGAAATGGAGGGCAAAAAAAAAAAAAAAAAAAAAAAAAAAAAAAAAATGTAATTGAATGAAACATTGACCGTTTCTAAAAAGTCATGCTCACATGCAAGTGAATATGCATCTGCCCATGGACACAACCATTCATAAAAGAAGCGTTTAAAACGTACTGTAACAAACACAAAACTGAATCAGAATATAGTGCAAGCTGACAGATAAGGCATGAAAGTCAGAATGATCGCTAATATAAAGTGTCATTCCCAATTTCACATGAAAGGATCTACTGAACCAAGCAGTTTATTCAATCAGTAGTGGAAACACACAGACACAGCACATGCCAAGGAAGCTGGTTATTGACGTTTTAATATTGTAAGGTCTTTATGTTTAATCTAATATTCTCATATTGCTTTAGTTATATAAAGTATTGCTAATTTCCTGATCAGCATTCATTTCAAGACCTATTGAAGGCACAAAAACAAGAAGACTGGGGGGTACACCATATCATGTAATCAGTAGGAAAGACAACAGGTGTTCTGAAAGCAGTTTGCCCAATTAAATGAGCACTTTCTGCAGCTGTTTATCCATGATTTATTCAGTATATAAACTATGAGATAACTCCGAAAGACTTATAAAAGCAAAAATTGAGAATGGCATGATGCTTGAACAGACATTTGGATCCCATCAACCAAAGTCTTGTGAATCCAAATAAAACAATACCTTAACACTGAGACAAGTATACAAAGCTTGTCAAATACAAATCTGCCATTGGCTGTGACTAAATAAGAAGCAACACCCTAGCGCTTGGTGAGCATGTTAAAAACCCTATGGGCATCATTAGAGAGAGAATCTGACTGACTGAATCCATTCAAGAAATAGACCACAATTTAATAGGGATGTAGGATGAGGTACGGATATCCGGATAGCATTGCACACCGGACAAACAAATCATTAATGACGACAATGCAGCTCAACAGAGATAAGATAGCAACGCTGATAGATTGTCTTTGCTCTGCATAAAGCCATGGCACTTTCGCCACACTGAAATGTTCCTGCTTGGCTTCTGGTAAAGCCTGAACCTTTTTCAGGAGGAGGCAGATTACGTGGGTAGGTGGGTAATGGAATTACCCAATGCGAGAGGTTTCGGCGAGCGCAACAATTGTATTTCAGAGTTGCTGCCACTCCACACCACCTCATTATGCACCTGCTGTCCTCTAAAGATTCTCACAAAGCTGGTTTTTCTGCAAGGTCATAACCTACCTGCAGATTCCTTGCAAACAGTGAGTTGCTCACAAACTGTCAGCATTTGAATACTTCCTTTACATAGTGCACTTGCCCTTAACGTGCCTCGTAGAGCAGAGTGCCAAGTGAGGCAAGCACCCGCTGAACCTCGCTGTGACTTCCTATTGTTGCACTGCAAGGAGATGGCCTTACATAACACTGTGTGGAGATATGCATCTCGTGGAGAGCAAAACTGACAAGGGAAGGGAAATATGACAAAGATGGGACTCTGCCTCCAGCGAGGCATCCGCCTGCCAATCTCCCCCGCCAGAGTCAAGGACTCATCTCCTGTGGAGAAACAGAGGCAAGTCTGCTTACATAAACTAAATCATACAATTATTCAGAAGAGGAAAGCAGGCCAAAAAACTATGCACAAGACAAGGATTGTGCCAAGGATTAGACATATGTGGAGGAACGAGTGGGACATCCATCAGTATGATTTCCAGGCTGCTCTTCGCCATCAAGAAATGGATAAGCTATCATAATAGTGAGCGCATGAGCGCAAACATATGGGGCTTCTCTACAGAAAACTGAGTAACAATGAACAGATAAAAAAAATGAAGGCGAAAAGAGACTGAAAAAACGAAGAGGGAGGGATCCAGAGAGAAAAAGGTAAGAAAGAAATGCAGCGAGACAGCTAGAGAGAAAAGCCTCAGCCCACTTGACAGTCAGAGTGTAAAGCAAAGGAAAGCAAACAATTTGTGAGGACAGAAGCTAGATCTCATCTGTAGGGAATCTGGCTCATAAACAGAGATTAGTCTCCCAGTGGGCAGATATTCACATTTAGATTTAGTTATTCAGCAGACCCTCCTACTCATATTAGCAATATCCAAACATACTGTATGAGTAGCCATTCCTGTATTTATACTTGTACCTACATATCAAATTTGGTGATTCTACAAAATGCTTTGGATCAAAAAACATCAAGGTTTCTCTACTAAATATTTACAAGCTGGAATAAACAACTTATTACTAATCTATGTTTATTCGGACTCTAATAAAAAGCACCACCCTAAGAATCTATCCAAAGTTCCTTCGCGTTCACTCTCTACACAATGGCAGGTTTGAGCAAAATTCAAAAATGAAGAATTGGCTCCCTTTCAGTTGATTAGTTCAATCTGAATTGAACTGGCCATGCCGCAGAAAAAAATTGACACGAAATATGAACTAGAATGGCAAGAAGAATAATTTACTAAATTCGAATTCAACAAAATTCAATGCAAGTAATTCCTTCTGGAAAATGGCATGTTCTTCCACCCTGCCACACAAAAATTATTAAAAGTGTGGTATGTAATATTGAAAGTTAGTGATTGAAATAGGTACTGCAGTCCAAATTCAAAATATTGTGTCTCCTGCCCCCTCCTCCTCAGACACAATGCTCACGTGGGTTGCCAGATTGAGGACATACAAGAGGAACGAGTGCAACTGACAATGGAAGGCTATGACCCCTACACACTGTTGTAGAGTTGATTTATCCACGTTTTAAAATTCCTCTGGTCATAAAATGTTTTAGATGGATGCTGAAGCTTTTTAGGCTGGGTAGAATCTGCAATCTCTAAGTTCATTTGCTTCCATGGCTGCAATACGCTCTGTTTTCCGCCAAGTGGCAACCCTGTGTGACAAAATACTATCGGTTAAACTGGAAGTGGGTAGCATCACACAGACCAAAAAAAAACAAAAAACACTCCAATATGCTTAAATACAGTAACCTTTAAATACAGCACCTTTAAATAAGATGACATCTTTAAACTACATATTAATTTCTATATCTATATTTTCATTTACCCATTTATTCGTCTTTGTATGAGGTCTATAAATTTTCAAACTTTCAGTTTTAAAGTCTTGAAAGTCTTGATCAAGCTAACATTCAATTTTAGTCTTAAACTGTGCTTTTCTATTTCAAAAAAATAAGTTACATGATTTCCATTCATTTTAATTATACTTCCATTTAAATTCTAACTGCAAATCTGCATCCTGTTTGCTACCTCAATTAAAATGTAACAACTGAATTGGAATTTAAACAGCATTCTTATTCAATTTTCATATAACCAATATAACCTCTCTCCTCTCTGTGTTCATCTTGCTTCTAACTATGCAGTGTTCAATCATATACTGGCAAGCAGATGAATGAATAAGACTCCACAGGTGAATCTCAAGAAACCTGTCAAGAACATGGGTGATTTTTTTTTACCCCAAAATCAAAACAAAAAAAAAAAAAAAAAAAAAAAGAGTCTGGCTCTGAATCTGGCCAGCATGTCATCAAAGATTCAGCCATGAATTTCACATTACTGAAGGAGAATGTGAGGGCATCTTTCAAAGGGCGGACCTGAACCGTATGAACTGCAACAATACAATGGCTCAAAACACTCAATCAAATCCATAAAGGAATGGATCAAACAGTGTTACGCAATGGGAAAGTCAAATCCCAGATCTTTACCTAATAGAAATGCTTTCAGCTTAAACAGTAGTATGGGCACAAAAACTCCTAAATATGACAGCTGAATGCAGTTTGTGACTGTAGAAACTCCACTATATAGTGGATTTATCAGATTAGTAGACGCCACATCGCTCAAGTCACCTCAAACTGGCCATTTTGTCACTGCAAAACTGTTAACAACAGAAACACAAGGATGTTTGTTTTTTCTATATGAAAATGTGTTGTTACAATCAAACATGTAGCATTACAATTCTGACTATAAGTTTGTCATCGGGGGAAATATTACACAACAGGTTTAGATGAAACATATGCCAATGTGGGAAATCACTGGGAGATCCTTGAAACATACTAACAACGATATGAACAGGTGCATGAGGGGACTCTCAGTCATGTGAGTAATCCATTAAGAATGAGTACACAAAATCTGATTAGCAACAAATTATCTTCACCTCTCCATTAAATTTGAATTTTAATTACCTTTGAAATAGAAATTTAATGACAGCATATTTTTGCCATGAGAGAGTAATGTGCAATAATGCCTATGGGAATGTCTGTTTTATTTACAGGTGAAGCACATCTTGGCACCTTTATTACACCTTCCATATTTCAGGTTACAGAACTAGCCAGTGGCAATAACAACATAGAAGTCCATGACATTGAACTAATGAGTGCAATCTGGATTACATTCAAATAAAGGGAAGCTACTTTTGGAGAGTATCTACTGACGCCAGGTCCAGTGAATAAAATGGCTCACATCAGTCATGGGCAAAAAAAGGTGACAGAATCCCATAGCAATGCACTGAAATGTGCATCACATACATTAAATAGACTAGAAGTGTTATGTGTTCACTCATGTCCCTTCAGGTTTTTAAGTAAAAAATGCTGTGGCAGAAATCATAAGCATAATATAGAATAATATAGCTGCATTTTTGCTACATTTGTCTCAAATTTATGTAGGCTGAGTCTGATTTCTGGAGCATGTAATCATCACTAAACATGTTGGGAATTAAGAAATTTAAGAAGAATATTACAGATGAAATACTTGCTAAAACAAATTACTAACTTTTTTCCAAAAGTTTTAGCAACAGTGTCAGTAAGCAGTGAATTTGCTGTATTTTGGAAGCTGAGACATTTAATGTGGACACTTTTTGTGCTGTGAAACAGCTCAGAGTGTAATTTTTCAGTGAAAAATAGGTATTACTTAATTTCTTTAAACAAGTATTATACTCTTTATTTTCAAAAATAAATAAAAATAACCAATGTTTCTTTTTATACAAAAGTGCAGTTAAGAAGTGTTTTTCCCCTTTCCCATATGTCTTACCCGACTAAAAAAAATTATCCTGGAATAAGCTATATGGCTATATAAACAGTTATAATAATCACACTTTGTCCCAAAATGAAAAAAAGCTCCAACACTAGTTAGTATACTAGCCAATCCAGAATCAAAGCATTCATTTAAACTGTATGTGGTATAATTTTGCATGTTTTAATCCAAATGAGGCTTCACAATACATTCAAGATGCCCACATTCAAATCCATTTTGTTCATTCGCACTGAATTTCAGTCTAACAGCATGTGCTCCAAATAAAAGCTCTGCAGTGCACTTGAATAACACAAAAGTGGGTTGACAGCATGGTGGCTTTGGTGAAAAACACATGTCAGCTTCCTTGTGCCCAAAGCTACTTATCATGAAGACTGTAAATAGGAAAGAAAAAACACTATAAGAGAACTCATAACAGAAGGTTATAAAAGAGAAGGTTAAATCCAAAGAGGAACTACAATGACCGTTCATGATCAGATACCTTTTGATAGCACAGACTGTAAAAGGCACTGTGTTACTTTGACAGTGCATCTGCACTTATGCATAACAATGCCTTCAAGTTCAACACGCCATAAGAACACACGTAAGATCTTGTACAAAGTCGTTCAGACACTTTAGACAGCTTAAAAGACAGAAGATGTGTGTATGTGTCCCTAGTGACTGTAAAAGGGTAACCGGCAGCATACTTCCACTGACTGACTTCTATCATGTGGAGTGGCACATCAAAAGTGAAGGATGGCTGATCAGTAAACGAGTCCTCTCACTACCTGCATCATATCCAGGAGGAAAATAGGGCCTCAAAGAATACCTGAATATCATCTGATCAGATCTGCGAAGCCGGAAAGGTTACCTTCTCATTTAGGCAGCAAAGATATTTCTATGAGCCATGACAGAAAAATCAATAATCTGCCCCTAGCTACTCTCAAGATCGCCTCCAACTGAGAATATTTATTCAACAAAGACTAAAGGTAGATTTATTTCTTCTCAATTTTATGTGTAAATGATACTTGTCATCTGACTTTTATGGCAAGGCCATGGTTGTGCCCTTAAGCATTTTGACTGAACAATAGGTCATAATTCTAGATTAAATGGAGGTCATGGAGTCTTATTGGATTCATATAACTCAGCTTTCTTCTGTGTTTGCACTTTATGACTTGGAGGATCATATAGACTCATATTTGTAGAACTTGAAAAGCTTCTGACACTTCATGTAAATAAATAAACATGTACAAATCAGCAGATCTCCAGGAATTCTTCTTTCAGTATTTCTGTCTATAGTGTACATTTGTTTAATGTGAAGAGAATTTAGTAAACTAAACTGACAAGGTGGTATTTTTCTAACATGCATTGTGCTTGAAATCCACACAAGTGTAGTTTATATAACAAGAAAAGAAAAAAATGAATAATAGTGTAGACCAAAATACCAGGATCCATGGCAATTCAACGAACTGGAACAACTATGAATACAGGCACTAAGGGGTCAATGTTTGGCTGGTTAGCACGAACTCCAGAATCCCTGCTGGTAAATGCCAAAACTACACTGTCTGGATGCAACAAAAAAAAAAAATCAACATTCTTGATTGACTGCCATTCAAAATGGTCTGTGTTTTCAGACTTTGACTTTTTGATGCACTATTTTGTTAAATTGTAGATGCTTTTCCAGTGCCAACTAGTTCTTATAGGGCTCCTAAAAGCATATTCAAAATACACTTTTTACCTTTACGCTGCCCTTCAGGATAGTCACATATGGGGCTTTCAGCCAATCTGCATTGTTATGACATCATTTCCTGTGGCTGAATGCAAATGCTTACAGATAGCTTTCTCAGATACATTTCTCCTTGACAAATTGCCATGCCAAAACTTCTCTTTTCTCATTTGCCTCCTGTTGTTTATGGGTAGTCTATGCATAAAAATAAAAATCTTAAGTATTTCTAAAGCTTTCTTAAAGCAAGAAGAAAGCTAAGATTAGCTCCTGGAATTGGAATGCAATTTACAGGTCCCACAGGTGCAAAGTTGATAACAGGTTATTATTAGTCCTCTTTTAAACAATTGCTTTCAGGATATTTCCAGCTTTAGAAGTATGATTACATGCATTAAGCAGAGACTAAAATCCCCTTAATGGGTCGATTCCAAAAGCTGTATATGTTAGAGGTAGTGGGTGTGTGCTGGTAAAAATAGCATATGTGCTTGTTCTCATAAGTGATTCTACATTTATACCAAGAGGAGAGAAATAATTTCACAACAGCGCTGCTGTTCAATGGTAACCATTTAAGTTCTTGTTCTCATATTTACTTAAAAGGGATAGTTCACCCAAAAATTTAAATTCTATTACCAATTACAAACCCTCACGTTTAAAAGCCCCAAATTGAAAGCTTAAAAATGTAGATTATCTAGACTTTCAATTAATGGTCAAAAATTATGAGAGAATATTCAAAATATTTTCATTTGCATTCCAAAGATGAACAAAAGTTCTTGTGGGTATGGAGGAGGGTGATCAATTAAATGATGACCATTTTTATCCTTGGATGAACTATTCCTCCACACAATGTACCATGGCAAAAAAAAAAAAAAAGATATTATAATGGCCATGACGCAGTGTAACCAAGAACATTTTTCCCTAAGTCATCCCTTTAATATTATCCATCTCATCTGCAAGAACTTGTGAAGTGAAGACAAGTGCTTTATTACCCTGAGGCAACATGGTGCAACATTTACCATAAAAATGAAAAGACTCGAGGCAGCATTCGGGGTTCCTCAAACTGCCACACAGGCAGAACCCTCTTGAGAGCCTCTAGGCACCCTTCTGAAGGTGCCTCAAATATTGTGTACACATAGAAGTTCAAAATATGTTTCAAGTGCCTCAAAGCCTTTCCCTTCTGATGGGGTTACTAAGGGAATTGTTGACAATCTTTAGAGTTCTGGTGTGAAGTTGTAAGTTCCTCAGGGAACTGCCCTTTCAAATGGGTGCCTAGAGGTTGTCCAAAGAGTACTACCAGTGTGGTAGTCCGAGAACACCAAAATGGATTTGAAATAATAAAAATAATATTTCTGTATATTTACTGTGATATTGCAACAATTCTGTACACATTTAAAACACATACTGCATATAATATGACAACAAACTGGTTAAATATGAAGGGATGCCATAAACCAGTAAAAACTTTTTTCCCCCCATGGTCACACTACATCCTGCTGGTCATTTTAATATCCGTTTATGGCATGGAGCACAGTGTTGCACATTCTTCCCTAAAAATCTGCATTGAGAAAAGCTATTTTAATTGATTTTTTTTCCACATTATAAATATTTCACATATTTGTATGCAATGTTATTTATGTTATTAGGAATTGCTTAAATGTGTTTGTTACATGCAGGCACTATAGAATGCATGCATATTGCAGCTGTCATATATACAAAACCAATTAAACATTTTTTTTAACTTCATAATATCTAATAATTAAGCATGATACGACTGCTTACCCTTACTTGCACTATTGTATCATACATAGCCTAAACAATTTAGCTTGATGCTCCAAATAGTTGATAGGTTACACAGGTACTGTATGAGCACAGTAGACGAACACATTTCTAGTCATTTAAAAAGTGTGACGCGCAAGAATTTGCAGTTGACTCTTCTTTAAATCCTGTAAAAGTAATCTTTGCAACTACTGAATCCAAACGCTGACCCCCTGACCGATGCGTTGGATGTAAAAAGACAAAAGTTTGCCTCAGTGAACAGGTTTGGCAGCGACGCTTTCAATGGATTGAGGTGAGCGCAGCTCGCGCGCATTAATTTAAAGCGCGAAATATTCCAAACAGTGGCTTAACGGTCACTCACCTTCTGCTGACGGCGAGCCATATCTGTGGGCTGTTTGGCGTTAAACGGATACGCGATACATCTCAACACAAACACATAAATTTGTAGTTTAATTTTCCTCTCCGCTTCTTCTTTCCTAAGTCTCTCCTGCTCGGTTTTGTCCGCATCGGCGGGAGAAGGGACCGGTTCCTTGGTTTGGGTTCGAGGGGCGTCCGACGTCTTTTCAGGTTTGGGACTCTTTTTAACAGGTTTCCCAGTTTTAACGGGTGGTTCGTCCTCAGGTGGTAGTTCGCCCTCAGATTCATCGCTGGAGGACGGGTCCAGCATAGTCGACACTCAAAGGCGACAACTCCTCGCAGCTGTGGGAAAAGCGAGGAAACCCGAGAGGTTTCTGACGACCTCGACCACAAAAGCTTAGTTTTTTTCTGAGAGAATGTCAGATGTGTAAATCGCGAGACTTTTGAGGGCGGAGTCAATCCGAGAGCGATTCGTAGAAGGTTGGATTGAGCCACATTCACATATTTCTCTCTTATGAATAGAGAGCGAGCGTGAGGAGGTTAGTGCAGAGTTACGCCAGACAGGTAGGCAACCTGTGGCATGGACAACATGCAACACGTGGGAGGTTCCCTTCTTAAAGGTGCAGCCTGTAGATACCGATGCAGCTTTAATGTTTTCATGCTAAATTTACACCACTATTAATGGGTCAGAACATTAATAAATTCAGCAATGCATATATTTATTTTTATTATCAAAATCCAATGCCAATCATTTGCCATATCAAGTTCACTGTTCAAGACAATTAGTGTATACCCCAGCCTTTTGGCAGGTGATGTATAGATAGAAAACATAAAAACTGAAAATGAAATTTAAAAAAGAAAATTTGTCATTTAAAAAAGAAAATATATACAAATACAGATACTGATGTAGTGTATAATGCACTACATAAGATACCTAATCAGGGTATATATATATATATATATATATATATATATATATATATATATAATATATACGCGCGCACACACACACACGTGTGTGTATGTATGTGTGTGTGTGTGTGTGTGTGTCTGAGGGTTAAATGTACAGTTTGTTTTAAAACATTCCATCAACTGAATGATCAATCGCAGAGTTAAAAACATTACAACATTACAACCCCTTACAAGCTGTCTATCCCTCACAAGCTCGTATTCAGTCACAGGTAATTAAATATGAAATTAAAACTAAAAAATGCAATCTTCAGACCATGCAGTATGCAGCCACCAAATCAAAATCATGTGCTCCAATTAAAAATATGAGAGCAAAATGAAAATTATCAACCATTTTTGTCGAAATGCTCTTCTGAACAACAGAAAATTATCTCCCATAAAAAGAGAGTAAATGTTTGTTTACTGGAGATATCCACAAGCACATGTGAGGTCTGTAAATAAATTAAGTTCACTTCGATTGTCACTAGGGGGCGAATTGCCTCAATCATATCCAGAAGTCACAACAGTAAAAAGGCACCTTACCCAGTGGCAAACTAATAGAAATTTATATATGTGAAAAATATTTGAACAATAAAAGCAAACCACTGTTCATATTCAGCTTGCTGACCTATGCACCCAGGGGGAAATTATATGATGGCAATGACTCACAGTAAGCTTGCAGAAAAGCTATTCCTGATTGTTTAACTTATCAGTCCTTGCACCATCATTAAGTATATAAGAAGTAAGTATTAAATAATACATAATCAGATTAGACCCTTCAGACAGGCTGTCATTACCTCAGACACAAGTGAACAGTGACCTTGAATCGCAATGGTTGCAGGATCCGAGCATGAATTTTCATAACGTGGGTGGTTTACAGAATTAGTTCTCATCACTGCCTCACTCTGAGAACAAATATTAGCCCAAGCCCATTCAAATGGCACATTACAGCCTCCTCTTTTGTTTAACATCAGCTTTAAAGTCTCATATATTTTAATTATTGTACCATTTTGTTTTGCGATCCTTCCCCCTAATTAAAATGGGTAGGATTTATTGTTAAGACAAATGTACTTTCAGAGCCATTTATCTGCGTAGGTGCATTACTTATCGCTAAACAGCCACCACTGCAGATATATGGAAATAGATGACAATTTTCCTCGGTAACCTCATTTCATCAAAGCTAATCTGCCTCTTGAATCTCTTTGATAAGTCTGCCACCCAGACTAGATTTGTCAAAACATTTAATTTTGGGATTCAGTAATTAGGCATGAGACAATTCACTCAGTGCACAGTTCAATTAATATTGATACAGATTGCAAAGCATTGTTTATTGAAATCAGTATGAATTACCGCTTAAAAATGATGACTGTGAATGGTTCCAGATGTTTATTTAAATGCCAAAACCATGAAACACGTGAAGAACACACAAGACAGAAAGTAACCGTCTCACAGTTTTAGTCGTAACAAGAAACATTTTATAAGAAACACATACAGTATGAACAATGGATGTCAACCAAATTTGATGTTGAGTTTCCATTTAAAATATAAAATTATGTAAGAGCGAATTTTAAAATAGTATTGAAAAAAAACCCATAACCAAAACCTGTTAAACTATCTAATTCTCTGACTGATGCCTTTGAAGCTCTGTAGGAGAACTGGCTAGAAATGCTCACTTTTTGCAAGAAGCCAAATAGCTGAGTAACTCACCTAAAATCAATAACTATTATTTTCTGGCCACTGTTA
Source organism: Tor tambroides (assembly GCA_021397915.2). NCBI lineage: Eukaryota > Metazoa > Chordata > Actinopteri > Cypriniformes > Cyprinidae > Tor > Tor tambroides. Next base: position 1,160 of record JAFVLL020037446.1, on the reverse strand, counting down.
TGTGCGAGTTTGTGTCTAATGTTGAAAGTGAGACTTGTACTTTCTGTGTGTACTTTCTTGAAAATTTTGATCTCCTTTGTTCACAATGTAATTTCAACATTCTACTTATACAGTCCACTTATTTCTATATATCTACAGGCTAGTGTATAACAAAAATATACAATTATATAAAACATTAAGTGCTATGTTAGCTGATGGGACTAATCCTGTCTCGCAAACTCTGCTTAAAGCTAAAGAAATATCTTTAATATAATACATTTTGTATAAAAACCATCCTGTTTTTAACACCTTTTACCAGTCCCTTTGAACCCCTGAAAAAAAGTAAATGGTAAAACTCACGGACTTGAGCCATTGATGACAAAGATTATTAAAAGGCTTAAAATACAAAAACATATAAACAATGACGTTCAAACTGAACATCTCATGGAACCCAAAGCTTTCAGTCTGTTGTATTTCCTAATCCAAGCTGGTTATACAATCTTGCCCAAGTGATCCAAATGAGTAAAACATTTGGATTGTGGGATTTGCACTGACAACAATTCAGGCAACGACAAGGGATCCCATGTAATTTGAAAACTAAATGTCCACATTTGTAAAATATTCACAGTGATGGTCATACTCCAGTCCTGTTTACAACCGGTGCCCAGTCTGGGTAGGTGTCCAGCTTAAGCAGAGGTGTTCCCCATGTTGTAAGGGCTAATAGGACTGTAAGAACACCTATAACATTTACGCCCAGCCCTGCCTTCACCTATAGTGACAAAGAAAACCATACAAAGCTTACTTACTGTAAATTTATAAGATTTACCTTTGACACATTATGAAATGTACATGCAAAATGGCTTCCAAAGGAACAAAGTCATACGGACTCACCATGTCCATGCTTGTCAGATGACCATATGTGAAGACAATGGCATTAGGAGGATTAGAAACTGGAAGCAGGAACGAAAAGGACACAGATAGGGCCGTGGGAATCAGCATGTACAGAGGGTTGACTCCAATTGCCTCGGCCTAATAAAGATCATTTGTGATGTGAAAAGCCCAAAAAAGTGACGCAAAAGTAATATTCTACATATGCTGAAATGACACATACCAAGGGGGCCAGTATAGGCAAAAAGATTGTCATCGTGGCAGCATTGCTGGCCACCTCTGTGATAGAGGTG